>OZ025294.1:53170970-53420970 GCA_964019185.1 Maratus speculifer | reverse complement strand
AAAAGAAAAAGAAAAGAAAGAACAAAAGAGAAAAGAAAGAAAAGAAAGAAAACGAGGGGGAGAGAGAGAGCATAAAAGGGAACTTTTTCTTCAAAACTAACTTGTGAAATTGGAATATTACGCATTGATTGTCTTTTCTAATTTTGATGGAATATTTTATGCATAAGCATGCATTGATATTAATTTCAGAGCATGAACGGAAAATATTTAATTTCTTTTTTGTCTGTCTAGCATTCTTGTTTTTGCATTTAACACGTTTTAGAATTTTTTGTAACTTCTAAGGTTCAAAATTAAAATCAAATATTTTAACGATGAACCGATGTAGAAATTTTAAAACATACAGGTTTCTCATACAGTTTAATACTTCCTGAAAAATGCAGCCTATCACCGCCACCGGTTCGGTGTTTCACGCGAAAATCTAATTAGCAACAATTTATGTCCATTTTTAACTGAATCTGAAGTTCATGAAAATCCATTGTTTAGTTTCTGAAATAGAGTTATTCAAAAATCTATTTATTGAAAAAATATATTAAAACCATTAGTTGAGCGATTTACTATAAAAAATTATCAAGACCATTTTTTAGCAGAGACTAACTGAATATGAAAATGGACTGAATGCATGAAATGGACCATGCATTAAATTCTTGAGATACAACCGTTGTTGTTGACCCATTTCCAGCAAAACTAAAAACATTAATTTATATCACGAAGTAACTGAATCTGTAACTTGATGACAATCTGAATACTACTTTTTTAGACAGAGCTATTGCAATAATCATGAATACTGCACTTTCGCAGCTTTCTTGTTGGGCATCAAAATAGATCCACCATATTATATCAAGGAATAACTGAATCTGATGTTTTATAAAAGCCTATGAATTACTTATTGCTATACAGCCGTTGCAGAAATTATAAAAATGCTACATATCAGTGCCACCTATTGTGTGATTTATTCCAAAAAGCAATCAGACATAATCTATTTTAGGGACTAGCAAAATATAAAGTTTCTTAAATTCCGTTTATTAGCTCTTGAAATAGAACACCAGAAAAATATGTGTAACACACAGAGTCATAGACGGCCACAGACTAGACATTTTGTAAAAACCTGTTTATCGGAATATCAGATGCCTAAAACGTGTGAAACTGACAAAAATCGAAATTCGAAAATCTTTACCAAATAATTAATTTCTTCTTTTACAGCTAAAAGAAAGTAAAAAGATTACACTGGGAAGGTTTGAGGCATTTGATTATGTCTTTACAGGGATTTTTGGAGGGATGCGGTTACTTATCATTTTATGTCACGAAGATATCTTTAAGGAATACTGATATTTAAGCCGGGTATATTCGTATTTGCACTTTTACGAAATAATACTCCATTCTATCAGCACTATCATGGCAATAGCAATTCCAGTAAGATGAAAAATGTTCATGCATTCATTTTGGCGCATATGTGAGTTTTGTATGATATTCCATCCTTAATATTCGCTTAGAAAAAACTCAATTTATAAACAGTGATCGTTCGGATCTTAGAATTTTAAGATTATAAAGTCATCAGTACCAGTATTTTCTTATAAAATGTCCCTCCGTAAATAGGAAAAATTGTATGTGTTTAAATTGCATTTATTTTATTTATAAAAATACATTGACATTTCATCTGGAAAATAATAGAACCCGTTTGAACCCTGCTAAAGGATACTTTGTTATTTTTGTTCTTTTAAATAGATCACTTCTTAGATTTAAAAAATAGTTTGTTTACTTCACGAAGTACTTTTTAAAACAGTACTTTTGAGTTTTGTCTGGACTACGTTAAATATACATTTTACTTAATAATTTATCATTTGAATACATATAGTCGATAAAAAAGTGTATTTTTCAAAGAAGGCGTGAGTGCTAGGCAGATAGATTTTGGTAAGATGTAAGAGAATATATTGCATGATTTACATACATGGTTGATGAATAATAAAACAAAAATATATTCTTAAAAACGTATTTTTTCTTTTAAATAATTTGTATTATTATTAAACAAAATAAATAAGTAAATATTTGCAATTCTACCTAAACGGATTTGTCTAAGTATCATATTTTCAAAGACGTTTTTTATAATAATTAAAGACAATTATTTTTCAAATAATTAAATATTGCATGATAATTATTAAATATGAAATTATTACAACTTTATAACAATGCTTCTTTTAACTGAATTTATTTCTGTTAAAAAATATTTCAATAAAAAACATAGCGAGTCAAGCCTCCCATGTAGTGGGTCAACTTTCCCATATGTAGGAACATTGACCCATTATTCACTCATGATTAAAGTCAATCAGTTTTCAAGTTATTTATTGCACTTATGTCGCAGTTTTTTTTTTTTTTTTTTTTTTTTTTTTTTTTTTTTTTTTTTTTTTTTTTTTTTTGTATAACTGATTGTATAGATAACTGATTGTATGATACATAAATTTTTTTATCAAACTTTATTCTAGATTCAATATTTAAAAAAAAATAAAAAAAAAGTTTTTTAAAAAGTGGATCAATTCTCCTTAGTATTCCTTATTTGATAGATAAAAATAAACTTTTTTATATTTAAAAGAAGGCGTTTTACTATTTTTATTGCTCTTATGATGTTTCTAATCCCGTGTTTATATCCGTTTTGTTATTTTATATAGAGGTATATCTGTCCTGAATAAAACGTACAAAAATCTATTTTCTTCAGTTAAAAAAAAAAAAGAGAGAGAGATAAAGAAAGTATAAATTTAAAGAAATGTAGTAAAATATTTATGATTACGATTTTATTCAAATGGCAGAATATGTATTTTTCACGTATCCATAAATAAAGCTAAAATCCAGACATAAATAATTCAGATTTCCCTAGTTTTATGGCACCAATGAAAATTATCTTCCTGAAATAGGATTTCAAAACGCATGTCTTTTTGCAGCATTTCGGAAAAATAAAGTATAAAAATATTTAAATGTACGCAAAAAATAGTTGTCCTTCAGAAAATATTTTAAAATATAACCTTGTCAGACATTCTGATAAAAATTCAAAAAACTGAGTAATTATTTCAACAAGGTTTTCTTTGGAATGCGAAATAAATTAAATCATAAAATTTCAGCTTCTATTCAAATCATGGTTAATTTACTGTTTTTGTAGTTACTTTTCGTATTTTTTTAACAGTTTTAGAAAAAAAAGTTTTCCCTTTATTGGTTGTCAAGAAGACTAATATGGAAACTCAAACATATAATTTATACACAGCTGAGAGTTATTCTATAAAATGAAATGACAATACTTTAATATTTAAATAAAATATCAATGCTCTTACCTCAATGCTCTTAATATATTTGTTTTAGTAAGTCACTTTTAAAAAGTTTTAAAGGAACAATAGTTCAAATTTCCAGAAAATAATTAATTGTGCAAAGGTTGCGACCAGGTTATTCGACATGGATTCGTTTTTATTAAAATACATCTAATGTCTTATTAGAAATAACAGAAAAAAGTTTTTTTAAACAGTGACGTTTGTATGGGTTCTGGAATTTCCAGATCGTGAAATTCTTTAATTCGAGTATTTTGTGAAAGAAAATTTCTCCTTAAGTAAGTCTCTTTAACTAGATTAATTTTTCTGTAAAAAATACTGATATTTCGATTGGATAAAATGGGATCTGTACGAACACAGGTGAAATTATATAGTATAAATAAAATTAACCATGAAAACTTTTTAATTAATTTTATTTTTCATGTTTTAAACCAAAGCTTTCGTGTTAAAAGAAAACAACATTTTTCGCTTAATATATAGCAGATATTGTCATAAAGACTCTCTTTTAGAAGAATTCTATTAGAATAAAAATTAAAATCAGTAAAGGTCCTATCCGTTTTGTCACGCGATAATGTAATGATGGCTCAATCATGAATTGAAAATATCAAGTGCATTTTCAAAGGATTTATATATTTGTAAATGATTTTCCACAAAACTATTCAAATATCCTAATTTTTGCTATTAACAAAAATCGACATTTACCTAAAAATTATTTGGAAAAAGTGACATTGTCTGTAAATTTACATTTCTTTTTCTTTTTACAGTGCATGGCTTTTGACTGAACTAATCAATTTCTAAATCTAAGAATAGATGTTGATCTAAATTTTCTAAACCCTTGTGGTTATCAGATTTATTGAGTTTATATATAATATCACTGATATCATGATAACACGAATAAGGTTAAAATTCAGATTATCAGAAGAGATAACAATTACCATATATCAGTATATCATACATCTCGACAAAACTTCAACTTATTCATTTTTTAAATAGAAAAGAGAGATTATATTATATGCACTATATTTAAACAGAAACATTAAATTAGAAAATAGAATTTAAAATTTTAATAGTACCCGCATTATATGCCATAAACAATTCTTGTGTACATTACTTAAAGTCAAATGACACCTTCCCAGATAACTGATTATTTTTTTTCTTTTTGCAATGAGAAAAGTAGCCAGATAAATATCCAACAGTGTATTGTAATATTTCACATGAAATCCAATATTGCTTTCTCGGAACACACAAAAACAAGTTATTGGAGTATAAATAAAAATGAAACCTAATTTAAAGAAAGAAATAACGACCCATTCAACCGTGGCAAAAGATAAAATGTTCAATTTCGCCCTCTTAAAAGGAAGAATTAAATGTCAAGTTGTTACAAATAACACAAAATATCGTATATGGAAAATCTCTCGAATTCTGATTCAGCTAAAATATTTCACAGTTACGTCTTTTGTTTATCGCTGAAGTCATTATATATACTTCTTTAAAATATTAAATATAATAATTTGATTTATATACTAGAAATAAAGCAAATATTTCAAAACGTTCAATGTTATTTAAACATAATATAAAAATTATCTTGATAATCACCCAATTATACCAGGTATTATAATTTTTTTAAAAAAATGCAGTTGTTTCTATGTGCTTAAAAAAAAACTTTTAAAAGTTTTCTATTTTTTAATGTAGTCCATAAACAAAGAGTATAACACTGGATGCTTTAATAAATTTATTTATACTCTTCTATCATAAAAAATAGCATTCCGTATCATTTTTATTAAAAAACAAAAATCCTAATTACTATTTCGTAAAAACACATACATCGTATGTAATATTTATAAGTTCAGAGATGATGATGATTCTTTCACTAGTTCAAATAATATATATTACTTTTAAGCTTGTAAATATTCCATAAGATAAATTTTCCATGTTTAACGAAATAGTTATTAGGATTATTGTCTTTTTATCAAAATTAGACGGAATGCTATTTTTATGATTGAAGCATCCAGTGTTATACTGTATGATTATGGACTACATTAAACAATATAAATCTTTTATAGTTATTTAAAAAAGCATGTAGAAACAACTCCATTTTTTAAAACTGTTATAATACCTGGTATGATTGGTTGATATATAAATGTACATTTTATAATTATATTTAAATAAAATTGTACGTTTTGGAATATTTGCTTTATTTCTAATATATAAATCAAATTATTATATTTAATATTTTAAACAAGTATATATAATGACTTCAGCAATAAAAAAAAGAGGTTTATTTTTAAAGGTTTTTTTTTTTTAAATAAAAAAAATGACGTAGAAACAAACTCATTTTTTAATACTGTTAAATCCTGGTATGATTGGCAGATTTATAAATATATAGTTATTATTACATATATTAAATAAATTAAAGATAAACTTTGGTTTGTTTTCTTATTTATTTTGAACATAATATAAAATAATATTCCGGAAAAAAATAATTTTGTTGATTTGTACTAGGTGTAGTGATATAAAATTTAATATATGGAAGGCTGAATAATTTTGTTGATTTGTACTAGGTTTAGTGATATAAAATTTAATATATGGAAGGCTGTATTTAAGTGACACCACTGCGATTACAAACATATGTTAATTGCAACGTTTCAGACTAAATTCAGAAAATAGAAAATTTGTCAGTCAACACTGCATTTGATGTTAAATTCTGAAAACTTCTTCATTTTTACTCTAAAATAAACTTTTGAATAAAAAGTACTTTTAAGTACTCGTATAATTCTTTGTTGTTAAAGTCTTTACACTAGTCTTTTATATGCATTTTATAAATTGATTAGCTGTTTTAAAGTTTCGTTCGTTTCACGAAACCCTATTCGTCTCTGTCCTTTGTCAGCATGACACAGAATCCGTACACAACAACTAAATAAGTCAGAGAGTTCAACTTTCGTATGGAATATCTCTTGTCACACAACAAATCGTAAAATTTTGAAAAGGACTATTCTTTTCATTAAATTTTTTTAACATCATCAGTTAGATTTTATAGTTATTTTCCTTAACTTTTAAAAGAAATGGAGCATCTCTGTTGCCACAATTACAACATTGGTATTAAAATCTAAAAAAAAAAAAATAATATCTCAAAAATGAATTGAAATACAGCTTTAAACACATTGCAATTAAAAGAACATTTTTATCCTACACTCTAAAAAATAAATGTGTAAATTTACACTCAAAAATGTGTAAATCGATGATACAAAAACGACATGTCTATATGTGTAAATTGGTGTGTAAATTGCGTCAAATGTGTAAATTTCAAAATACACACTTTAATGTGTAATATGATGATAAGTCCAAATGTGTAAAAATTATCTGATAACTCCTGAAATACACGCTTCAATGAGTAAATTGCTGGGCAATACACATATTTCTATGTAATATTTTTACACATATTTCTGTGTAATATTCATTTTTTGCACATATTTCTATGTAATACTTTTACACATATATCTGCGTAATATTCAGTTTTTGCACATATTTCTGTGTATTAGGGAAATACACATAATGTTGTGTAACATGCAAAATACACAGATTTGTGTGTAATATTCTGTTCTTACACGTATGTTTGCGTAACATGCAAAATACATAATTTTGTGCAATATTTAAAATACACAGATTTTTGTGTACATAGTTTTATCTTATTCTTTGGAGAATAAAATGTGAATTAAGTGTTTTCATTACCGAAGAAAAAATGCGTGAAGGACAAACTGTATGTTTGGAGTGTTCTTTCCTTTTAACAGATTTGTAGTCTAAGTAGTCGAAAACAAGATCAAGAATCAATGTTCGTTCAATCTGAAAAAAATTATAATTGCCTCTGTTTCTATAATTGGATTTGGTGTAAACATTTTAATTTTTCGGCCTAGGTTAAAACTATTTCTTCTGATATCAAATGACATCTTTTTAAAGTTTTTATTTATTTTTCTTGTAGTTTTTGAATGCAATACGCTTATAAAAAGTCTTCAAGTTAAAAACCACAAACGAAAAACATGAATTGAAATCTATTAAAAGCTGTCTTTTGTCATCGGTAAAAAATGAAATAAGAAATGTATAGCATGTAAAATAATGAAAATTCGAAGTTTTATAACAAAATAGATTATAAACACGCTGAAACAGATAGTATTTAAATAAAATAATTATTTTAAACGCAATATAATGTTAAAACTGCAAATATCTACTCTAATGTTAGAATATGTGGTTTAACCTGATTTAAACATGAAAAAAAAATTATTTAAAACATAAAAATGATAAATTATTTTTTTCCAAATTTGTAATAAGCAGAAAATAACACACTTCTTATCCATAATATTAATTTTCAAGTATTAAGTTGTAAAATAAATGAACTTACCCTTGAAACAAAAAATCTGTTCTGGGCTATCTAGCCCTTTTAATTTTGCAAAATTCGTTTTAGCAATAACGATCTAAAACTGCTCACGTGATCAAGTGAACTTTGACATGAAAGTTTAACTCAGTATCGTCGTATGTTGAGAATTCTAATAACATACGTGGCAAAAATGCTATGACGGATGGTAGCAGTAATAAATAAGACCCCCGATTAAGGGTGTATTTCCATACAAATTGCCTTTTTTCTAATTTATTTTTAAATTCGTTTTTGCTCTCAAATGCATCAAACTGGCAAATTCTCTTATTTAGAAGGTATATTAAGTCACGTGATTGTCAATGTTTTGATAAACGCAGAAAATATTGCAAAAAAATGCTGTTAAAAGTCAATGTTTTGAGCCGAACTTTTCGAAGCGGGAGATCTGGGAACGAAAAAGGGGTCATACTGAGGAAATAATAGTTTATAAATCTAATCCTAATGAATTTAACAAAAAATAAAATCACACGACATCTTATAGATCTCTTTAAAAGTCACCTCAGCAAGTTTCGTGTTTTTACTTCTAAAAGTGAGTCTGAAATTGTATCAGAAAATTTCGAACTGTTGAAGGGGAAATTTTTTTTTCAAATGCACCCTTAATGCTCACTGGTCATTTTGACTTTAGTGTATATCGCAGTTATGCAACACGGTGATACAAAGGTGTAATTCACTTTACATTATGATTTGACTGAAGCAAAATTCATACTTTAAAAAATTTTAGTTATTAAAAATAATTTTAATAATTCATTGCCAAAATTACATTTTTATTTATAAAATTATACATTAAAAAATAACTCTTGCTATATATGATTATTATTTTTTTAAACAAAGCTCATTTTTCAGGTCTTATATGAAAGTTTTTGTACGACTTTCCAAGAATCTATGTTGTCAGGGCCAATATCACTCTGATATCATCATAAAATAATACAAGTGGATTTATAAGAATTTACGATAGTGGCTTTAAATGAAATGTGATAAAATTTCATATAATTGTCTGTTAGAAATCCATATAATCGTACTTATTTTTACCAGACACAGCTAAAAATAAAGAAGGAATACACAGTTAATCACTTTTTTATGTGAACGAAGTATAAAATTGCAGACCATACATAAAATAAAGTCACACTTTGGTATATTATCATTAATATTTTATTTACAAGATTAGAGAATAGTTGTAAATAAAAAATCTCATTTTAACGCTCCGCCTACCAGACATTTACGACGGATCGGCCAACAAAAATTAGTTAAAAATTCCGTAACATTAGGGTGCAAAAAAAATCATGATTTAAAAAGTAATAATAATAAAAATTGGATTTTTATATTTAAACCATATTTCTTTTTATTTAAATCGGATTTTTTTTCTCCAGCATTGAAATATTGAATAGATATAGGTTTAGGTTATATATTTTTAAGATTAATAGATTTTAGGTTTTTAAAACAATTAGACCTTTATTTACAAACGTAATCTATGTTTTTACACTTTAATTAATAAAATTTAATTCTTAGTTAGTAATTACAAAAATTATAAAAACTGTAAATTAGTAATTTCATTAATTAATGTAATACTATACAGTTATATATACACATTAACATTTTGTAATAATTATGTAAAACTATATTAAAAAATAGTGATTTTACATTTATTAAAATTATCAGTAGCTGCATTTAATTTTAAATTGATTATAATCCTTAATTATGTATATAATACATATTGTAATGCTTTAATTACTAAAACGATAATTCAGTATTTACCATTCATTCTAAAAAGTAAAAGGACAGGATGCTTATACATATATATACGTTGTATATGTCACATAAATCATATGTACACTGAAAAAAATGAAATACTCAAAAATGAGTACATCGATGTACTCATACTGAATTGAGTATGTTTGGATAAAAAATGATCACATTGCTTTCTCAATTTTGAAACATCACATGTTATCAAATCCAAACAAACGTAATTTTGTACCCTGTAATTGTTTATTTCATTTGGCATAAGATATGCTTATTGATGTAAATAATAAATTATACGCAGTAATTTGAAATAATTTAAAAGTGCTTGCAAAAAATGTTCGTTACTATAAAAATATTCAAATTGGGTATTTTGCTGGTAATTTTTGCTATTTTTCTTAATAAACAATCAATTAAACTTTTATTGTTAATAATTTTGTGCAAAAAATAAATGATAGTATATTTTTGCTTTAATTTATAAGTTAAGGGGCAGTTCATAGCTATTTACATTTGAACACAGACATGGAATCAAAAATGAGTACGTATGTGTTTCTTAGATTTGAGTACATTTGTTTCGGAGCTATATTGAGTATGTGAAGTATTTAAAATTGAGTACTTTTAACTCAATTTTGAGTAGCATAAAAATATATTGACTAAAAGTTTTCTTTTTTACATTTGCAATAAGCAGAAACTTATACGCATTCTTATAATTCTGTCAATTTTCAAATAAGAAATTGCAAAGAATATGAATTTACCTTTATAAAGAAATTATTTTTAAACACCACCAGCCTTTTTAATTTTATGAAATTTATGATATTGACTTTAGCAATAACGATATCAAACTATTAAAATAATAAATAAAATTTTGGTTTAAAAGATTAATCGTCGTGAAAGCTATATGTTGAGAATTCTGTGAATATTTACATTAACTGCTTGTTGGAAGTAGCCTTAAATAAAATTGTCTTTTTAAACAAATTTAATTAGTAACTTTGAGTTCTGGGTATGTTGCTGATATGCAACACAGTTGTTTGTATGCCCGTGTGTCTGCAAATTCTTCTTTGTATTAAAATCCTTTTTTTAGCAGATGCTAATTTTTTGTTAGTAATTTAAACATCATTAACGTTTGCTAGTTATGTTAAGCTTTTGATTACAGCACTTTTCCAAATACTTTTAAAAATTAAAATTTAAGGAATGAAATTTTAACTTAACAGTTTAAAAAAAAATTGATTAAAATATATTTAAAATGAATGGTTTTAATCATTTGATTACAATCGTTGGACATAATTTCAACAAAATAAATATTTAATTTATTAAAACTTATTTGATTGATAATTTAATGCTTTTATAAGGTGTTTATGTGAAATGAACTAAATCGCTATAAAAAATTGCAAAATTCATACCTGATTTCTATTAGCATCGTCCTTTATGTATTTCATTTCAAATGTTATAGTATGTTTATACTGGTTTTTAGGAACAGAATAATATTAAAAATATTAGGTTAAAACTCAAGGCTCGCGGTGTATTTAGAAAGATAAGCACAGCTGCTCTTTTTATCATTAAAGGGGATAGTTAAGATAGCGCTTGTTATTTTTCTCGGGTAGGATGAGAGTTTAGCGGCTTTGAAATAGGGTCGGCGCGGATGGAGTATACAGTTACAAAGGTTTTTCCGAGTCGACTTTTGACTTTTGAATCCATAAAATTGAGGACGGGATGGGGTTTTGACATAAAATATCCCTCGCAGGTGGACTGAGTAAGCAATTATTTTCCTTCGAATGCCGACTTTAACACTCCCGGATTTCGGAGGTCAGAATGGTCAATGTCACTTAAAAATTCACTGCATCAAGAGGGGCGTTGATCATTTTGGCCAATGAAAGTTGGGGGGTGTTTAAGGGAACCTCCCGTCGGTCAATTATTAAAAAAAAATAGACAGAGTGGATTGGGGATTTTTTTAAGAAAAGTCTTTAGATTCTCTTGCAAGCTCTCGGCTGCAACTCTTGCCTTTGGTCTGGCTCCTCCGAGCGAATGAAGCTCTCATAATGGAGAAATTGATCTGCGTATTATGAGGTCCTGAAGGAAGTTATGATTTTTCGAAAGACTATAATACTGTAACTTTGGCTTGTTCGCGCTAGAGATGAGACAGCATTGTGTTTGAAAGCTGACGGGCCTCTGATACTAGCTATGTTCGAGGTACGGATGGAAGAGATCGTCAGCCTGTAAGCGGTCCCCGGTGTTTTTTTCGGCGGCAAAGGAGGTTCCCGCTCTTCGCTTATTCATCGGGATGACAGGGCCAGTTCGTTTGGGAGAGTTTCGTCGGATCCTAGATTCCAGCCGCGGTGTTTGGAGTCGACAATGACCGCTTCATAGGGAGGATTTGGTCTGAGCTGAGGTGCCCGAAGACTATATATTGCTGGAGTTGATGTAGAGAGAAAGGGTTGTGTGTATTAGAAATAGGGGTAAGTGTGGTTTATTATGTTTTGGGGAATATACTATAAATTCTACCCCTAAGGAGTTTCGTTACTCTACACGAGTTTCAGTATATTTAATTGTAATTTTAAGTTATTATAAGATTATCCTGTTGTAATATGATTAAGTTTGGTAAATATATCTAAATCAATAAATACTAATTGTTAAATTTTGTAAATAAAATATTATCTTAATAATCGAAGTATTAGTTTCTTTAATTCTGGAATTTTTGCTTGTTATCTTTATTAATTGATTTATAACTTATAATGATTGAAACTACTTTGGAGCATCATTTTTACACAACGCAATCTTAGAACTTAAACTTGTTTACACGACGGAGAATTCCTCTTGAGATTATTATTAATTTTAAGAATTCTTGATTCAGTTTAACTAAACATCACTTTTTTGTATATTGAAACTTACCAATAATCAGATCATAGGGGCATCTAATAATATATATTTTGTCATCGAGTAGATAATGTAAAATTAAATGACTCTCAAATAAATGAAATATAACACTGGTACCGTTAAGTAACAAATAAATTCTGTTTAGAGTTTGACCTTTACTGGGTTTTGGTGCTCCAATTCAATTTATTTTCGAAATTTATAATTAAATTTAACTTTACATTTTTTCTTGATATTACGTAAAATATTAATATCGGGAAGCTTTATAAAAAACAAAAGTGTAAATAAAAGTGCCATTCGATTATATATTATGTATCAACTTTCATAATTATTATTATGGGAGTGCAATATTGGAATTAAAATTTTTTGCTATGTGTCATAAATATTTCTCCCACCTCTGCCATAAAGTGTTTGTGTTTTAAATATTTTTCAATATATTTGAATTGCATAGTGAAATTGTATGTTGTTTGTTTTATATATTTATATGTGAATTTCGTGGAGTCTGAAATATATTAACTTTGGTTTAACATTAGCAAGTATTTTGCAATATTTAATCTACTTTCGAAATTCTCATTATTTTATTGGAGTGTGATTCAGAATGCCCGAAACACCCACTCAAGAGGCCAAAACGATGGCAGAAATAGAAGCTACAATGAAAAGACGCGCATTAATTTTAGATTCTTTAAATATCATTCCTATTTTTACGGGGCAGGGCATAACATGGACCTTAGAACAATTTAAAACGAAATTTTCGGCAGTAGCAGATTTCTTGCTTTGGCCGAAAGAAGATCAATTATTTGCCATTCAACAGGGATTAGCTGGATTGGCTTTGCAAACTTTCTTAAATTTTAAGCATAACATTAAAACTGTGGAGGACTTATTTGAGGTATTGCAGGAAAAATGTGGTGCTAAAAGGGATCAAGGGGATCTTTTAAATGATTTCTGGACATTTAAACAACAGCAGGACCATTCGGTAGCAGAATTTATTGCAAAAGCAAATGTTAAGGCTACTGCAGCAATTTCGGCACATAATTTACCAAAAGATAGTGAGGAAAAAACAAAACAGGAATGGTTGGTTTCCATGTTGCAAAAAAATTTACTTCCCCAGATTAGAAAGGGTGTAATTGCCAGAAATCCGAAAAATTTAAAAGAATTAGAAGAAATAGCGTTATTGGAAGAACGCGCGTATAAATCAATGCCTGTCGATACGGCTTTGCAAATAGATAATTCTAATTTAGCTTGTGCGGTTACTATTAATAGAAATAATCAATCAGAAGCTGACTATTTTCGTGATTTCGCTAGGGAACTGAAAGATCAGTTACAAATTTTATCAGATAAGATTTCTAAACTCGAAAAAGATTCGCAAAAAAAGAAACAAGATGATATTGTTTGTTTCCGGTGTAACTTACCCGGTCATATACAACGATTTTGCCCTCAATTTCAGCATACCCGGCAAAGATTTAATGATGAGTCGACCGAAAATAACTCTAGACTCAGAAAAGAGAGTCGCGATAATACATTGGAGGATAGGGGAGACATACGGAAATTTCAAAATTCACGGGATTTCCGAGGAAGGGGTACTGGCCGCACATTTTATTCAAGTAATCGGGGCAGGGGATTTCAATCTAACGGACAATTTGCAAACCAGGGATTTAGAGATAATAATTTAAACTATTGAGGGGGGATTATAAGCCGGCGAATAATTCCTCTTTGAGTAATACAGAGTCGGTATCAGACAATACAAGGCGTCATAATTTTAATGTTTTTTTTAATGAAAACATCGAAACTAAATTACCACTAATCGAAGTTAATATTCAAGGAAAAATATGTAAAGCATTAATTGATTCGGGTTCCAGTTGTAATCTTGTGACACAACAAGTTGTAAACTTATTAGAACTAAATAAATTTAAAAAAACTTCTATTTCTATGAATACAGTTTTGGGGGGAGAGTTTAAAATAAAGAATTCTGTTGATTTAACTTTTCAAATTGAGAATCAGGATTTTGAAGATAATTTTTATGTAACTAACGGTTCATTATCTTCGCATTTCCATATTATTCTTGGTGTACCTTTTATAAAGAAATTTGATTTACTTATTGATTTAAAAAACAATACAATATTTTACCATAATACAGGTTTTTCATTATTAAAGGGCCCAAGTAATAATGTTAATTCAATCGAAATAAAACCTGAACCATTGCCAGTTTTTTCTAAGCATAAAGAATGCATTCCTCCGAATTCGGAAAGAATTATTAAAGTTAAAATTAGAAAAACAAATTTTATACATTCAAAAGATGTTTTAATTACACCATGTATTGCTCCGCTTAGGAGGGATTTATTAGTAGGGACCTCGATTTGTGAAAATGATGCAAATAGATTATTTCTTAAAATAGCTAACTTAAGTGATAACGTAATCCATGTAAATAAAGGAACTAGGTTAGGAATGTTAGTGCCAGTGATATCAAATTATCCCCATAAGCAGGATGAGTTTACGGGTTATATTGATGCCGAAAATATCGGATCCATGGATCATGCTGATTTAAGCTGGGACAGTAACATTGATTTAGATCATTTAAATGAACCCCTAAGGTCAGAGGTACGCGACTTTCTTAACGAAAACTCAGATATCTTCGCCTCATCAATTCTTGACCTACCAGGGTGTGATACGGTGAAACACGAAATTCGACTGAAAGACGAGAAGCCGGTTAAATGTAAACCTTATCGAGTCCCGTATAACTTACGAGGGGAAATGGAGAGGCAATTGGATATGTTACTGGAATCGGGGATATTAGTGCCGTCAAACAGTGAGTTCGCTAGCCCTGTAATGTTGGTTAAGAAAGCGGATGGCGGATATAGACTTGCGGTATATTTTAGAAAGTTAAATGATCAATTAATAAAAGATAGTTACCCATTGCCAAACATAACCGAAACTATAGATTCTTTGGGGGGTTCCAAATATTTTTCAACTATGGATTTGACTTCTGGTTTTTATCAACAACTAATTAAAGAGGAGGATCAAAAATATACTTCAATTACCACGCATAAAGGTCTGTTTATGTATACAAGAAGCCCATTTGGCTGTTCCAGTTCGCCTCCCACGTTTCAGAGATTAATGAATTTTATTTTCGGAGATGTGGCGGACCTCAATATTTTAATTTACATTGATGACATATGTGTGGCTTCTAAGGACATACAATCTCACTTTGAAAAATTATCTCTAGTTTTTGATAGATTGCGTCAGCACAATCTAAGATTAAAACCCTCAAAATGCCATTTTTTCAAATCCGAAATTACCTTTTTGGGATTTACGGTAAAAGACGGAAAAATATCGCCCACTACAAAGAATGTGGAAGTAATTAAACAATTTAAAGTGCCTAATAGTAAAAAACAACTGCGCCAATTTTGTGGGACGATAAACTTTTATAGAAAATTTTTGGGTGATTTTTCAAAAAGAGCTATTAATTTAAGTAACTTATTAAAGGGAAAATCTAAATTTATTTGGACAGAAAAGGCACAAGAGGAATTCGAAGATTTGAAAAAGGCTTTAGCAGATCTTCCGACATTAAATTTACCAGATTTTAACAAAGATTTTGTAGTATTTTCTGATGCTTCGAATTTTGCAATTGGTGCAGTTTTAGCTCAGTTTGACGAAAACCATTTTCCTGCGCCTATAGCATTTGCAAGTTGGAAACTTAAAGAAGTCGAAACACGTTATTCGACAACCGAACGCGAACTTTTAGCTGTAGTATGGGCGGCCAATTATTTTAAATGCTACCTTTTCAATCGTAAATTCATAGTATATACAGATCACGCTGCTCTTACATACGCTTTAAAATTAAAGGATCCTACTTCGAGAATAGCTCGCTGGTTGTGTTCACTCGCAGACTATAATTTTGAGACCAGATTTATTAAAGGAAAATGCAATTCGGTCGCGGATTTCTTATCTCGGTTTGTAGATCATGAAATTGAAAACATTGATAAAAGTGATATTACAGAAGTTAAGACTGTAGAGAAGGATAATGTGCATCTTGTAAATAGCCTTGTTAGTACTCCTTTGATGCATAGTTATGACCCTTCGCACTTTCTTAACGAACTTAAATTAGAACAAGGGAACGATAAATTTTGTTTGTCAATTATTCAGAAACTGTCTGATAATGTTACTACTAAACCGGATCATATTTTATTTTTTTTAGAGGATGATATTTTGAAGTGTAAGGATACACGTAACAGAAATAGAAGAGATATACAAAGCAAATTCGTTTTACCTTTGTCTTTAGTCCCAAAAATATTCAACTTAGCACATAACTCAGTAGTGGCGTGTCATGCGGGGATTTATAAAACATTAGAGAGAATCAAGCAATTTTATTTTTGGCCAAAAATGTATGCTCATATTAAGAAATTAATAGGTGCTTGTCACTCGTGTTTGGAATACCGCGGTCATAAACCGAAAAAGGACGCGGAGTTACAAAGATTGCCTGTCGCTAATCACGTCATGCAAATTGTGCATCTCGATATTTCGGGTTCTTACACGCAAACATCTCAGGGTAATAAATACATAGTATCATTTGTTTGAGCATTTTCTAAGTGGCCAGATGCGTGGCCTGTTTCTACAATTGATTCGGATACAATTGTGCAGACGTTTTAGGCGAATTTATTTGCCGATACGGAGTGCCTAAAACATTAATAACAGACCTTGGTCGCCAGTTGGTGAGTGATGCTATAAAAAAGGTGTACAAACAATTGGAAATTGATCACCGTACCACGTCTCCCTATAGACCCCAAACTAATGCGAAGGTGGAAAGACAGCATGGTTCAATAGCTGCTCATTTAGCGCATCTTGTAAACACCACTCATACAGACTGGGACAAGCAGCTAAAATTTGCACTCCTAGCTTTGCGATCAGCAACGCACGTTGCTACAAATGAATCTCCTCATTTTGTGCTAACAGGAAGAGATATGTTACTTCCCTATATTTTATTAGCGCAGGAAATTCAATTCTCGTATTCTGATTGCCGTTCTTATTGTGAAACTTTAATCCCTTCTTTGCAAGCTGTTTTTAATCAAATCAGGGGTAATTTAGAAAAAGCAGCGGAAAATCAGGAGAGATTTAAAAATAAAACGGCGGTCGATAAAAAAATTAGAATTGGAGATTTAGTCTTATGGTATTGTCCTGCAATTAAGATTGGTTTATCTCGAAAATTTACTAAACTTAATACAGGGCCTTACAGGGTCATAGAAAAATTAGGGAAAGTAAATTATAAAATTCAGTTGGTGTCTGATCCTTCAAAGAGTAAAACGGTTCATGTGAATTAACTTAGAAAAATTGGAATTAAACCAGTTTTTCCTGCATTACAATGTAAAAATGGTACACCAGAAACAACAGAAAATAAAAATGTCCAGCCAAAAGAACAATTTGCTAATATTGACCGTGAAGTCCAAATATATCCTACAAGGATATTTTCACGAAGCTCTAAAAGATATTTACTTGAGAATATAAATTTGAATCCAGAAACGAGTACTCCTTGTGTAAAAAGTGGTCAGATTGCAACTCATTCGTACCGTTTACGGAAACGGTCTTAGCTTGTATATAGTTTTTTGTTTGTTTGTTTGTTTGTTTGCTTTTGAGCTGGTTTAAATATATATTTTTTTTTTTACTTTTTCTCTTCTGTGGTAGCAGAGAATATGTATTTGTAATAGAAATTATAGGAGTACTTTTCAATTCTGTTTTTAGGGCTATTACATTTATTTTGCTCTAAAGTTTTTGTGTGTGTGAATGTGCATTTTTATACTATATATATGGAGATTCTTCTTTAAAAAGTTCTTTTGAACACATAAGTAAATAAACTCGGAGGTAAATTAAATTCTGACACCGTTTTTAAACTTTTAAATGACTTATATTAAACGTTAATATTTACGAAAAAGATATTTACATAAGACTATTTACAAAGCAAACAATCATAACTCTAATTAATCAATTACATCTTATACGGGAACTCGTCTTCATCTTACGTTCTTTTTACACCAACTTAAAACAAAAAACATTCCATTCTCCTTTTTTCCGTTCAGTTCTTTTTTCTACCGCTTAAATCGTCTGGCTTCTTAGGAATTAATAGTTTCTTCAAAATCGTCTGCCTCACTGAGAGCCTGTTCATCAGAGTTGCGATGCGTAGAAAATAATATGCAGATCTAATAGTGGAGGAGATTTCCCATATTTCGGCCATACTGATGAGACATTCGTCCTCGAATGTATTCTTGTTGGCTGGAAACAGCAGCTGGATCATCTGAAAAGATAAAGAAAAAAAACACAGCAGCATCCAAAGTCTAAATTGAAAAAAAGAAGTCATTATTCAAATTGTTTATCAAAGCTTAGATTATTTCTTGAAAAAATTCATATATTTTTTTCCGCGTCTTTCCGTCTTCTCTTTCTTACGTCCTTTCATCTTCTTTTATCTTACGTCTTTTCGTCTTCTTCTTTCATACGTCTTTTCATCTTCTATTACCTTACGTCTTTTCGTCTTTTCTTTCTTAAGTCTTCCGTCTTCTTTTATCTTACGTCTTTTCGTCTTCTTTCATACGTCTTTTCATCTTCTTTTACCTTACGTCTTTTCGTCTTTTCGAGAATAAAGTTAAAATTCTATTAGTTGTCAGTCCAGAGGTTTGTCATAGTTGGTATAGTGTCACAATCGGTGAAATTCTTTTTTTTTTTCAAGCTTCGTCCGTCCACGGCTTTATGTACTCTGCACATGTACTGGTGACCATGGGTCCTTCGTTGAATCCAAGTTTCTTTACATCGTAGGTGTCATTATTTTTTACTTTTATGACTTTGTACGGACCTAAATATTTTGGTTTTAACTTCAAACCTGGACCTTGTTGTGTGCGTTTTATAGCAACCACATCATTAATCTTAAATTTGTTAGTTTTCTTTCGTCTGAGGTTGTACGTTTTACGGTTCTCTTCTTGGACTTTTAAAATCTGTTTTTTAGCATTTTTTCTCATATCTTCGTGATTATTTGTAAAATCAGATTGTATTTCAGCATTCAGAAGACTAGTAATTTCAATGTTATTTTTTAGTTTCATTTTAGTACCAAACATCAATTCAAAAGGAGTTGTGCTTATACTTCTCTGAAAAGTCGAATTTATCACCTGTTGGACGTTGCTTACATGTGTATACCATTTTTTAGGATTATCGACAGACAATTTAGACAGAACAGATATTATGACAGAATTTAGACGCTCAACTTGGCCGTTAGACCTGGGTAATCCAGTGGTAATCGGGATATGTTTAATATTTTCATTGATGCAATAATCTTCAAAAGCTTTAGAGGTAAATGCAGGACCTTTATCTGATATAATTCGAACTGGATTTCCAAAGATAGATTTTTGGATTTCTAATTTAGAAATTACTTCGGCAGCATCGGTAGATTTTGTGGGATACAACCAAACAAATTTTGTGAATGCGTCAATGACCGAAAGGATATGTTTGTAATTTTTATTAGTGCTTTCTAATGGACCTAAGTGATCAACATGGTACGTATGTAATGGAGCTTCTTCTTTTTCTATTGGGTGAAGTAAGCCTTCTTGTTTACCACATTTTCTATTAACTAAAATACAGGGAACACAATTTGCTATACATTTCTCAATTTTTTGTTTAACTTTAGGGATGTAAAAATCATTTTCTAAACTTTTCTCTGTTCTTGCAACTGCGTAATGACCTTTTTCGTGAGCGGCCTTGATTATATTCATTTGCATGTCTTCCGGTACAACTAATAAATCATTACCATTAACACATTTATAAATAACATCATTTTTAACTAGATAATCATCATAAGATTTCACCTTTAGGATTTCTTTTATTGTTTTAATATGGTCATCGGTTTCTTGAGCTTGGATAATTTTTAAAGTTAAGCTATCTTGGATTACCATGCAAATAGAATAGCTACTTAATGCATCGACATGTCTCATACTGCTACCCTGTCTATGTTCAATAACATAATCAAAATCGGATAACATTATTGCCCATCTAGCTATTTTTGTACTCATTTCTTTTTTATCCATAGTCATTTTAAGTGCATTACAATCGGTTACAATTTTAAATGGGATACCTAGCACATATACTCTAAACTTTTTCAGGGCTTCAATTACAGCTAAAACTTCTAATTCGTAACTAGTGTACTTTCGTTCAGCTTCGGTGGTTTTTTTACTTGCGAAATAAACTGGATGAAATTGATTATCTACTGGAGATTGTTGCATTAAAACAGCTCCATAGCCATCAATACTGGCATCACAATGGATTTCGGTCGCACTTTTGGGATTGTAAATTAAAAGTACTGGTTCTGACGACAAAATACGTTTGAGTTCATTAAAAGCTCTTTGTTCTTCTATATCGAATTTAAATTTTGAATCTTTTCTTAGCAGGTCACTTAACGGTTTAGCTATAACCGAATAATTTCTTTAAATTTTCGAAAGTATCCTGTCAATCCTAAATAACTTTGAACATCTTTGGTACACTTTGGTTCGGGAAAATTTATTACTGCTTTAGTCTTCAGTGGAGAGGGATACAATTTACCATTTATGATTCTATACCCCAAGAAATCAATTTCACGCTTCAAAAAATTGCATTTTTTAAGATTTAATTCTAATCCATATTCCGATGCGGTTTCGACTACAAGTTTTAATTTTTCTAGACCGTCAGCTTCGTTTTTAGCAGGTATTATTAAATCATCCATATAAATGACAACAATGTGATCTTTTAATAGGTTTCGAAATACATTATAAATATACTTTTGAAAAACACTAGGGCTATTGGTCAACCCGAATGGACATTTCAAAAATTCGTATTGTCCTTCATGAGTAACAAACGAGGTGTATTTCCGCGAGTCTTCTTCAACATCTACATAAAAGAAACCGTTTTTCAAATCTATGGTGGTAAATACTTCGGCAGAATGTAATTGGTCTATTACATCATCAATAACTGGCAAGGGGAAATGCTCGCGTACTGTCTTTTTGTTAAGACATCTGTAATCAACACAAAGTCTCATTGTGTTATTTTTTTCTTGACTAAAACAACCGGCGAAGAAAAATTAGAAGAACTTTCTCGAATTATTCCCTGAGCTAGCCACTCCTCAATTTGGTTTTCGACTATTTTTTTCTCGCATGGCGGTAATCTTCGAGGAGAAGAACAAACTGGGATTTCGTCAGTTAAATTAATTTTCATTTTAACATCTACTGTTTTAGTTTTAATTGGTACATAATTTTCAATTAAAGAGTATAACTCTGAACGTAATTTTTTGTCAGCAATGTGAGTTAAATCAATTTTAGGCTCATCCAAAACATTTACAATATTAACTAAAATGTCATTAGACTGAACTTCAGCTTTAAACAGTTTCACTTTATTCTCAGAAATAGTTAATGTACCTTGATGAATAACATCAGTGCCAATAATTAAATCGAAATTAATGCAACTGTCCTTAACGACAAAAATAGTAACTTTAAATTTTGAACCATCTACTTCGATTTCTGAATTGAAACAACCTTCTGGTTTAATTGAGGCTTTTCCTAGACCGGTCAAAGAGATACTCGTAGGTTTTAATTCTACAAAGTTCTTCAAATTATCATAAATACTTTTCTTTAACAAAGTCTTTTGGCTACCAGTATCTATTAAAGAGATTAAACGCAAAGAATAAAGCTTTATCTCTTTCAGAATTAAATCTTGGGATGTAATAATGTTTACTTGTGACTGAGCATTTTTAACACTTGTATCTTTAGATTTATTACATTGAAATGATTTATGACCATAAGCGTTACAAGCAAAACAAAGCGGCCCTTTATCCTTATTTACACAGTTAATTCTCTTATGATTATTCCCGCCACAATTAAAACAACGCATATTTGGCTTTACAGGCTTAAATTTGTTCTTAACGTCAACTTCGGATTTAATTTTTGGCTTAGCTCCTTCATATTTATGAAATTTTGCATTTTCATACTCCGATCTTATTTTTTCATAAATCTTTAATTTTTGTTTAAATTCAGCAATATTGGGACAACCATACAAAAAAGATTTTTTAGAAATGGGGTCATTAATTCTATTTATTACATACTGAATAAGGGCAGAATCTTCAATATTGCCTTTTGAGCAAAATTGTTTCATATTTAAAAAATATTCATCCAACGATTCATGTGGTCTAATTTTTCTTTTGGACAGCAATTCGTGTAATTCAGCTGAATTGCACGTTTGACCAAATTCAGATATGAGTAGGGCTTTTAATTTAGACCACGAATTAATATTTTTTTCACTTTCAAGAAATAATTTTGCTTTGCCTGTCATACGGCGTTTAGCCAAAATCAATTTGTGCAAATCACTAACGTTAAATAATGAAACAATATCTTCAAAATCGGCAATCCATTTATTAATATTTTGTACTTGAGTACCTTCAAACATTGTAATCATACTTTCAATATCATTAATAGAAATGCTTGGTTTAATAACATAATCAGGAATTAGAATTTTCTGATTTTCATTACTTTCACAATTAGAACTACCAGAATCATTTCTCATATTATTCTCAAAAACAGTTGAAATATTTTTAGTTTTATCTTGTAAATCATCATTAAATTCATCGACACTTTCTTCATCACAAAGAGTACCTACATCGGCTATCATATTAATTTTTAAAATATTAAAATCACATAAACTAGAAATTATTCTGGCAGCAATTTCATCAAAAGTTCCCGAATTATTTATACACAAAACATTGCAAATGGTAATTAAGTCGTTAACAGAAAAATTATCTTTGATTTCTTTGAATTTAGTTTGATATTCATCGGAATCTACTTCAAACCTAAACCCAGTAAAATTCCGAATTCTACGTCGATTATTTCTGTCACCGATTTCTCCAAAAATTAATTTGTGCAATATCTTAATACTAGCTGATTTTTCAGTTTTCAAAGAAAACTCTAATTCCTTTATATCAACTAATTTTTCCATTATTGAAAAGAAAAATGAAATAATAAACTCACTTCATAATCAGATGCTCAGCTTCACACACTTTGATAGCACTTTCGTCGCAAATTTATACCTCTTCTGAAATAGCTTTGTAGGCTTGACATTCCATCACAGTTCTAAAAAATATCGGCTTCCAAGATATTAAAAAATATATATTTCCATCTCTGTGGGCGTGCGTCTGTATCCCACTTCTGACACCAAAATTTATGGAGATTCTTCTTTAAAAAGTTCTTTTGAACACATAAGTAAATAAACTCGGAGGTAAATTAAATTCTGACACCGTTTTTAAACTTTTAAATGACTTATATTAAACGTTAATATTTACAAAAAAGATATTTACATAAGACTATTTACAAAGCAAACAATCATAACTCTAATTAATCAATTACATCTTATACGGGAACTCGTCTTCATCTTACGTTCTTTTTACACCAACTTAAAACTAAAAACATTCCATTCTCCTTTCTTCCGTTCAGTTCTTTTTTCTACCGCTTAAATCGTCTGGCTTCTTAGGAATTAATAGTTTCTTCAAAATCGTCTGCCTCACTGAGAGCCTGTTCTTCAGAGTTGCGATGCGTAGAAAATAATATGCAGATCTAATAGTGGAGGAGATTTCCCATATATATATATATATATTTTGTAATGAATCATGTGTAATCATTTTCAGTTACATTTTATTAAGCTATTTATATGTTCTTTTGTGCATTTGATGTTATTGATATAACCATCAAAAGGTAAACGCATACAGTTTCCGTTTTCATAGATATGAGTTTTGAAGAAATAATTTGTATAAGGTTAGAGGTTATGTTTCGGTGGCATGGTCTAATTTTACTGAAATTTTAAGAGTACAGTGATGCTCTTTCTTGTAAATAAAAGTAAAATTTCGATAAAAGATTTTTTTTATTAGTATTTGATTCACGGCATTGGAATTAAAATAACAACAATGTAAAGTAGTATTATGATGTGAAATTGTTGAACGTTAAAAAAAAAAAAAATGTGTTGAAAGATTATATATATATTTTTTTATTATTATTACTATTAACTTGCATTGATACAATAATAATTGATTTGTCGGCAGAATGTAACGGTGGGAGACTTTGTAAAGCATGTTTGACCAATGTTGCATAGGATGCCGTTATGCTTGGTTTGGATGCTTGACGGTGCTTTAAATTTATTTTCTTTATCTGAGAAATCGCATAGTCTTTGGCTGGTTTTGAAATTAATTTTGGAGTTATGCTACTACGTTTAGAGTAAGGGGGTTTTACATGAAGTATTTTTTTTTAGCAGAATCTCGGAGGGTGGTGTAAAGCGTAAGAGTTATTTTGAGTACGATCGACGTATTACCGTCGTATGATGGCCAAAAGGCATTATTTTTTTTAATTCTGATATTGGTCAAGCATTACTGTGGGTTACCATTTATATGTATAGTTAAGTACGGTTTGCAAGTTCATGCATCACTGAATAAAAACAAATATTGGAATTTTTATATATTAATTTCAAATGATAAATCATAATAGTTCTTTTAATTACTTAGATATATTAGTATGTTTTCAGTGAATTTATTTTATGTGTTTATTATTTTATTTACATCATCAAGAATTTGTATTGTGCTAAGCTACCTTTTTGTGTATAAGATTGAGATACTGGATTTACTGTATTAGTTTAGAAATATTTTACTGTTGTTATCATTTGATGATCTATTAAGGTATATTTATGTGTTATTGTGCAATATACTATTCCATTGTCAGTGTTTTTGCGGAATTATACTGAACTAACGGTAACTTAGTGTAAAAACTCGTGTAGATGGTTTGAATTGTAAATGGCAACAATAATTAAATTGGGATAAAACTTAGTATGTTTTGGTTGAGCAATTACTTTCTTGTGGGGTAGGCCGTTTAAGTTTTTTTTCTTCCCTAGTATTTCTTTTATTTTCTTTTTTTTTTCTCTTTCTTTTTATAAATTCTGGTAATAGCTAAATTTAAGTATAACTTCTAGAATGGTACTCGTTTTGGGGGGGTACTCTCTTAGGTGCACAAAGTGAGTACTGTGTTTTTGATGCTATGATTTCATTTTCTTACATGGGGCAGGTGTTTTGTTTCGGATAAGAATATGGGGTATTAGTTGACGAGACACATCCGAAGACGATTGGTGGCAAAATTTGACTTTTCAATAGATTTAGGGTATAGTAAAAATTTTTTTTGTTTGTTTGTTTTTGTGAGAGAAAATTTTTTCTGCGTAAAAATTTTCAGTAAAAAGGGGGGATATTGTTATAGTATGTTTATACTGGTTTTTAGGAACAGAATAATATTAAAAATATTAGGTTAAAACTCAAGGCTCGCGGTGTATTTAGAAAGATAAGCACAGCTGCTCTTTTTATCATTAAAGGGGATAGTTAAGATAGCGCTTGTTATTTTTCTCGGGTAGGATGAGAGTTTAGAGGCTTTGAAATAGGATCGGCGCGGATGGAGTATACAGTTACAAAGGTTTTTCCGAGTCGACTTTTGACTTTTGAATCTATAAAATTGAGGACGGGATGGGGTTTTGACATAAAATATCCCTCGCAGGTGGACTGAGTAAGCAATTATTTTCCTTCGAATGCCGACTTTAACACTCCCGGATTTCGGAGGTCAGAATGGTCAATGTCACTTAAAAATTCACTGCATCAAGAGGGGCGTTGATCATTTTGGCCAATGAAAGTTGGGGGGTGTTTAAGGGAACCTCCCGTCGGTCAATTATTAAAAAAAAATAGACAGAGTGGATTGGGGATTTTTTTTAAAGAAAAGTCTTTAGATTCTCTTGCAAGCTCTCGGCTGCAGCTCTTGCCTTTGGTCTGGCTCCTCCGAGCGAATGAAGCTCTCATGATGGAGAAATTGATCTGCGTATTATGAGGTCCTGAAGGAAGTTATGATTTTTCGAAAGACTATAATACTGTAACTTTGGCTTGTTCGCGCTAGAGATGAGACAGCATTGTGTTTGAAAGCTGACGGGCCTCTGATACTAGCTATGTTCGAGGTACGGATGGAAGAGATCGTCAGCCTGTAAGCGGTCCCCGGTGTTTTTTTCGGCGGCAAAGGAGGTTCCCGCTCTTCGCTTATTCATCGGGATGACAGGGCCAGTTCGTTTGGGAGAGTTTCGTCGGATCCTAGATTCCAGCCGCGGTGTTTGGACTCGACAATGACGGCTTCATAGGGAGGATTTGGTCTGAGCTGAGGTGCCCGAAGACTATATATTGCTGGAGTTGATGTAGAGAGAAAGGGTTGTGTGTATTAGAAATAGGGGTAAGTGTGGTTTATTATGTTTTGGGGAATATACTATAAATTCTACCCCTAGGGAGTTTCGTTACTCTACACGAGTTTCAGTATATTTAATTGTAATTTTAAGTTATTATAAGAATATCCTGTTGTAGTATGATTAAGTTTGGTAAATATATCTAAATCAATAAATACTAATTGTTAAATTTTGTAAATAAAATATTATCTTAATAATCGAAGTATTAGTTTCTTTAATTCTGGAATTTTTGCTTGTTATCTTTATTAATTGATTTATAACTTATAATGATTGAAACTACTTTGGAGCATCATTTTTACACAACGCAATCTTAGAACTTAAACTTGTTTACACGAAGGAGAATTCCTCTTGAGATTATTATTAATTTTAAGAATTCTTGATTCAGTTAACTAAACATCATTTTTTTGTATATTGAAACTTACCAATAATCAGATCATAGGGGCATCTAATAATATATATTTTGTCATCGAGTAGATAATGTAAAATTAAATGACTCTCAAATAAATGAAACATAACACAAATATCCAAGTAGAGCAAGGTTTCTTTTGAAGACCATTATATCCGAATACAGTACAGTAACATTAGCGTGCTCATGTAACAACGTTAAAGCCCCTGTACCTTCTTCGGACAGAAAATCCTTCTAAAGTTTCAAAAATATATGCCAACTATATACGTCCATAAATCAAACACAATACACAGTCGCTAATGTCCGGTAAACAATTCGAAAGGAACTTAGAAGAATAAATACACTGTGTTTACCTCTCTGTTATCACCTGCAAACGATATTTTAGCAGATGTTTTTGGTTCTACGTTCTTCGATTTGCAGTTAAATGAATATTTATATTAGAGCATCTGTAATTTAAATCTCCTGTTTGAAGATTTTTTTTTCTTTTTTTACGCATTTTACCTCAGTGTAAAATCGGTTACAAATGTAATGATTAATATATTTCTCCTCATTTAGATATATTTTTTAAATTCATATTTTTGTCAAAATGTGACTTTACAGCATATTGGTCTATTTTTTGAAACATTTGATGTGATGCAACTTGTAGTAAAGACATAAAAATTTAAAAATTTATCTAAGTATACCCAATTTATCTAGTTTTTTTTTTTTTTTTTTTTTTTTTTGTACACTTAATTATATGTTTTGTAAAGTTCTTACATTTTTTAAAAGTTTCTAATCAATTTACATTTGAGTCATAATGTGACGTTACTACAGAGGTTACAGATATGATATGACCACCATGGCTGGCAGTGTACGGCGGGGGGGGGGGGATCAGCTCTGGAGGAAAGAGCATGTTACAAATAAAAAGAATATTGCCCAGTTACACTGATGGCATTGAGCTCACAGGCTACGCATTCCGTTCGAAAAATAATTAAGAAGTGGAAACAGCTCTCCCCTTCCCCCTTTTTATACTTAACCATTGAACTTCCTAAACTATCAAGAACATGCTTTATCATATAAAAAAATCTATATCCAAAATTCAGAGCAAATCGGATAATTCTTAATAAAAAAACCATTTAGCATTTATATAATTTAAAAGGAGTTATCCCTCTCTTTTATACTTAATCATTAAACTTCCAAAACTATTCAGAGATTTGAACGAAATCTGTCAATTCTGCTTGAAAAACTCATTTATATAAATTAAGGGGAGGGGCATTAGAGCCCCCGTTCCCCCTATTTTTACTTATTCAAAGAACACCTAATAACAGTCACGGAATCACCTCATCAGAATGATCCTATATCTAAATTTTGAACAAAAACTGTTAATTCTGCATGAAAAACAGATTTATATCCATTAAGGGAAGGGGCATGAGCCCCCCGTTCCCCCTTTTAAACATATCGGATGAACTCCAAAAACTAATCTGGAAAGCACCTTATCAGGATATACCTATATGCAAAATTTCAAGTTGATTGGATATTTTTATCATGAGTTATCGAGTTACGCATGCACGAACGAACATACATACATACAGAACGGGTGGGCACATAAGCTCTGAGGCTATGATAGCCTGTGAGCTAATAAAAAAGAATATTGCCCAGTTAAACTGATGGCATTGAGCTCATAGGCTATTCGCAGTAATTGTATATTACAGCTTCATTTTTTTTTTCAAAGAATAATGCTCCACGAAAAACAAATTTAAGGCAGGAATTAGTTCCCCCATTTCCAATTTATATTTAACCATCGAACTCCTAAAAACTAAATAGGGATACGCCTTATAAGAATAAACCTGCACAAAAAACTCATTTATCTAACTTCAAGGGAAGAATCTCCCGTTCTCCACTTTATAATTAACCTTTAAACTCCAAGAATATTCAGGAATTTGTCTTATTTAAAAGAGCCTATTTTTTAAATTTGAAGCAAATCGGATAATTCTGCATAAAAACGCATTTATCTAATTTATGGAAGGTAATCTTCTGTTCCTCCCTTTATACTTAACAAAAGAGCTTTAAAACTTAATCAGGAGAGCACCTTATCATAATGAACCACTATTCAAAATTTGAAGCAAATCGGTTAATTCTGCATGAAAAAAAATATTTAAATTAAGGTAAGTAGCTTCTCGTTCCCCGCTTCATACTTAACCAGTGAATCCTCAAAATAAATCAGGTAAGTGCTTATCAAAATGAACTTATATAAAAATTTTGAAGTAAATTGGTAAATTCTGCATCAAAAACCCACTTACCTAAACTGATTACCCCACTTACCCTCGTTCCCTTCATTATACTTAACCAATGAATCCCCAAAACAAATCAGATAAGCGCCTTATAAGAAAAATTGGGATATAAATCTTGAAGTAATTCAGTAAATTCTGCATGAAAAACACATTTATCTAAATTATGGGGTGTAGCCTCCCGTTCCCTCCTTTATACTAAACTAATGAATCCCCAAAACAAATCAGGTAAGCACCTTATGTAAATGAGTCTATGCACAATAAAATAAAGATAAAAATAATAATAAAGTATGAAGCAAATTGGCAAATTCCGCATGAAAAAGACATTTACTTAAATTAAGAAGATTAACAAAACCCCATTCCCCCCTTTTATACTTAACCAATAAACGTACCAAACTAATCATGCAGGAGTTTTATCAGAATAATTTTATATCTTAAATTTGTATGAAATCTGATAATTCTGCATGAAAAACCCAATTGCCTAAATTAAAGGGGGGGGGCTAATCCCCGTTCTCCCTTTATACTTAAGCACTGAACTCCCAAAACTAATCAGGAAAGCGCCTTCTCAATAAACCTGTATACAAAACTTTATGCAAATCGAATATTTTTATCGTGAGTTATCGCGTTACGTACTTACATACGTACATACATACATAATGAACCTGCGAATACATTAGTTCTCAGGCTCTGTTAGGCTGTGAGATAAACATTAATTGTTTCAGTTTATAACTACCGTTAAAGTACTATACTTATACAATTAATAACTGAAATTAAATATGCACCTTAAAATGTATTATAGTTTTTTTTTTATTTATTTAAATATGCATATTTAGACATTGTCTTTTAAGATTTAAACATTTATAATTATATTTAATGCTTCAATTCGTGTAAACACAGGTATTTTCTACATTTACACACTTAATTGTGTTTATCAACCGATAACAACTTGCAAACTCAGTGTCATAAATTAAATGCACATAAAAACAGGTAATGTTTTGTACAAAATGTGTATTTTTTGTGACAATTAGGAGATTTTTGAAATTTACACATTTCTTCGTGTATGCATAACTATGATTAAATTGTAATAACACTCCAATTCGTGTAAACTCATACCCTTTTCTGCATTTACACACTTGTCTGTGTTTATCAAGCGATAACAAATTACACACTTGCTTTCATCAACTAAATACACGTAAAAACAGGTACATTTTTCATTCAAAGTGTGTAAATTTAATAACAAGTGTGTAATTTTAACATATTACACATATATGTGTGTAAAATTAGCTAATTTAAACATTTATTTTTTAGAGTGTATGCGATGGTGTAAAAATTGAAAATGTGTGAAATTTAGAAGTAGAAAAAATTGCAGTAGCGTAAATTTCAAAAATGAAATTTCATTTCCAATTTCAAAATGTTGCGAAAATGAGGCAGTTGTTTCGAACAGACATATTTAGCCTTTATAATATAGATAAATTGACATGATTTTTTTAAAATTGATTAAATAAATAATTTCCTCTAACAATTATTTTGTTGTTGTTTTTTCTTCTAATTTTTCACGCAAGTTTAAACAGATATAAAAAATATTATCTATGTAACACAAATTAATGGATTAAATAAATTACGTAAAAAAACGCGCTTATTTGTTTTATGTCATCCTATTACCTCATATTTATCTCTATTTTGACAAGCGAAATGATTTTTTTAAATTAAATTCCTATTCTTTAAATTACTTGCCGCCTTTTGTGACCTGAAATTTATGCCAAGCTTTGCAATATTTTACTTTTATTCATAATTTTATTTATTTGCAACGAATGATTAATTTTCTATTGACAATTTAATTTTGTTAATTTAATGATAAAGTGTTTTGAAGGAAATTCATTTTGAAAGAAGAAACGAACGAAATCCTTTGTGTGATCTGAGATCACACTTGCCCACTTATTATTTTTCATCCTTATACATCAAAAGTCTGCAATGATACAATAGTCCGAGTGCTACACGACCAAATAAAGTGAAAATTTGGAAATCCCGACAAGAATATACTTATTGACAGTATCTACTTTATATAAATACAACGTATATTAGAGGTGAGGGAAATGAAATTGTTCCTGGAATGAAATTGTTTGAAATTGTTAGATTGTTGTGTTGGATTTTGTAGAAAGCCGCCCACGAAACATAATAACCAATATCATCTGTATCTTTACTCAAGACGGATTCAACTAGACACAACCTCTTCTTACTACATACCATGAATTTTTGCAGACGTGCATTTCGACGGAACGATCTTCAGAACAATTTTAAATAATAGATTCCTTTCTATGTATGAATGCTGGTGACACTAAAGCAAATTCTTCTGGCAGAGTGAAAATTTCGCTTTTTGGAAGCATTTGTGTCATAGTTAAGATTTTTAAAGTAATTTTTCCACTCTTTTAACAATAAGGTCTTATATTTGGAAACAATTTTAAAATATGTCCACGATAGGAATGATGAACTATTTTCTTTGCGGTCTAAGTTATCGTATGTTGAAATCGAGAAAATTCCTTATCTTACTTCTGACAAACACATTATCTTTTCTTTTTGGAACTTAACATTTACAGCTACACGCATGGTTGCTGAGAGTTCCTGCACACGATGATACGAGACTGAAACCCCTAATAAAAGTAACCTCTAACTACTTATTTCTCTTTTGTTTTACCAATTTACTGAAAGACCCATGTTTTTTGGTAAAAGTGTTACGCTTCCAATTCGATGCCTCAATATATTTTTGGTTGTTTTACGTGATTGTGCATTAAAACAAACTACTTGCAATATTGTGAGAGATGGTTGAATAACAACACCATTGACTTTAATATTTACTCCACTTAATAGCATATTTACCACATACTTCATGGATCGTGGAGCAGATTTACACTGTGACTGATTATCAAAATCACCGTTGAATGAATTCACATTTTGAAGCATATCTTTTCTCACCATCTCCGGAACAGACAATAAACCAAATACATCTTTGTCGATATCATACTTACATGCATTCAGCATAACGTCAGTAATAGTTTTATCATATTCTAAAATAAGCTCTATTATCAGAAATGTAAGATATCATATATGAGAAATGTTCAAGAATCATTTGTGATAAATGTGAAATGTGTACAATGTATATTAGGCAAAGATAATATGGCTGTATATACATCTGTTGTTATAAGCTGTGTGAATCTCTTCCTATACTATTTGTCACCAAATTCATTTTGAAATTTGGTTGAAAGTAAGTTGAAATTTTCATATTTTTTCCCATAATATTTCTGAGAAAGCTGCAGTCTGACACTTTTGAATAGTTTGCTTTCTTATAAATTGTCATTGCTCCGAGACATTATAAAATCCTGCTAGGCATATTGCGTGATATTTTTTCATAGTGAATAATCATGTAATACATAGGATAAAAAATTAGTTTAATTCAAAATCATATTGAACTGTTCCAAATTCCCCTTTTGCACTTTCAGTCAGTAAGCGATAATGTATTTCAGACGTTTTATGCAGCCCTGTATATGATCTATAGAATTTATAGACACTAAACAATATGAAAAAGTAATAAAATCGAGTACCCCACTGCTCCTCACATTTCAAGAAATTATTGCACGTAGAGAATAACGCAACTGAATTACATTGTTTGGCCCTGTGCAGAAATAATGAACGCTACGCCCAATATATCTAACAAAGCTTTGTATTGCAAAGAAAGCATTTTTTAACTTAGTAGTTACACATCAAATTTTGTATCGAAATTTCTTTTAAATGCAATTTCCTTAACCTTCAAAAAAGAGTTTGAAAATTAATGACCCTTAAAGAGAAATCTCACCAATAATCTCAGTAAAGATATTGCGCAATGAATTCATCTGCTTATATAATTCATGTTAATGAGACTTTCAATCTTTTATACTAGCGCCATCTGTTTCTAAAAATGTTAACTATTTATTTTAAAAAAATCATTATAAACGGAAATCCCACGCTTTTCTAATCATATATCTGAAAACCACATTTTTCTATTGTACATTGTTTTCTAATTATTAACATTTCAAAACTCCCGGGACTTCTGAATCACCCGGTATTTCGAAGTGCACTTTAGGTATATGTATAAATTTCATGTTTTTGAAGATCGAAAACAAGGATAAAATACTCTGCAAGCATTTTTTCACAGTGTTTTGAATGTTCCAGTAGAGTTACTATGATATGTACTTCATATTCAATGCTGAACATTCCATTGTGAATAAAAATAACATACATCAATGAAGTTGTATTGTGAGTATATATGTTTAAGTTACAATGCGCATGGGCATGTGGGTAAGTACATAGACAAATCAACGAGCTAAATTCATAAGCACTTTTTGTTTAAGCTGAAAAAAAAAATTTAATCTATAGAATTAATTCTATACAATATCAAAATTTCTATTCTAAAATCATGAAAATTGACATCAAAAGCACTTTAGCACTTTTATTCGATGGGTGATAAGCAAATTCTAGTTTTGACGCAATTTTGATCAAAAAATGCCATCTTCATTCTTCACTATTTTACATGATTCCTCTCCCTCTTATATGCTGTATTAATATGAAGTAGATACTGACCAATTGGTATATTTTTATCACGATTTGCAGTTTTCTCATACGTAGTAGCCGGACTTTATTTTTAATTCATTTTTTTAATTTATAAACATTTATTATATTTTATGTTTTCTAATTGAATTTTTAAACTAATTTTAATAATTTCATATTTTATATTACATATCAATTCATATTTAGTGCATTTACTCCCGTCAATTCGTTACTGGACAACATTGTTAAACAAATTAGGTGGCTGAATGGCTACGGTGAAAATTTTTAGATATTTTTTTATGAAACTATAACTAGAAAACACGCAAATTAATGGCCATGATAGCTAATAGATGTACAAAAACATGGAAAAGAAAAACAAGCTGGGTCTTTTTATATTTTTAGAAAAATAAAGTGACAAAATTTTGAAGCAAACAATTTGGACGATCACACTTCTTTCCAATCAGAAAATGAAAAATCCTCTTTCGCTTTCTTCTTTTTATGGTTTTTCTCTATGTGAATGCGGAATTCTCTATTTTCTTTCCCCTTCCGAAAGATAATTTAAATGTTTCATTTTCTAATAGAGGGGAAAATGTGAACACTGACATTTCTTTTTTAGAATATTTATTTCATTTTTTGTAAAAAAAAAATATCACGAGACCCCACTTTTTTTTATTTTTCCATGTTTTTCTACTTATAGTATTTACCAACTGCATGATATATTTCTTTTCATTCAACAGTGACGCTTTGTTGAGAAAAAAAGTGTTTGAATTCAATTTTTTAAATCTGAGTATCGGATTATAAAAATTTTGAATATTTTACAGATTATATCTGCTAACTACAACAATATCTCAGTGCAAGACTACATTACTTAGCTTCTCCTAGTAGTAAACTTTCATATTCCATAAGAATAAGTTTCGGGTACAATTCCTTAAATAAAGTATTAAGTGCGGAATATTGACAAAAGTGTCATTTTGATTCTACTTTGTGGCAACATGAGAATATAAATTAACAACGCCACATGGAAAAAAATAAATTTTAAAAAGCAGACATTGTTATACTAATAGTTTATGCTAAAAAATTTTTGAGATCTTGTTTTTTGCCAGAGATATAGTACTCCAAACATACTGACATTTCATTTATCATGAAAAATACCATTCGCAACCTTGAGCTTTGACATTTTCTCCAGTGAAGAAGAAATTATTATTAGGGCGTAAAAATTGCACATCATTCATTCAATATGACTTACTTCAATATATAAAAATATCCAGCCAATTCAAAAATACAACTATCAAAATATTACTTTTATGTCTGAATTTCAAAATAATGGCTGTTATAATCGTATAAATTATTTAAACGTCTATAACTCTGTGAGTTTTGCAGATATGAAGATGCAATAAATTGTATTTAATACAGGACTTTGAAAAGAAAGTTTTCTTACGTGGAAATTTTACCGTGCGGGTTTCGTGTAAAAATTTAATTTAAAATTGTTTATATTTTTTCAAATATATAAATTACCCCATGTACTTGAAATATATGTCTTCATTTTTTCAAAATTTTTTTAGAAAATTTTGCAAATAAAATAATATAGGTATAACATTTAAAAAATTAGACTATTGTTTTCACATATATAAATCACCCTGTATACAAACATAGATGTGTATCAAAAGGAGAAACCTTCTGTATCTAATCTTCATGTTAAAAAAAAATATTATTACCTGTAGTTTGATTCCTATTATCAAATAAAATTTAATCCTTAATATAAAATAATTTAGTTAGATATTGAAGCATAAAAGGGCATAATCATGCCATTCAAAATTAATAACTTCATATTTAAACAAATAAAAGCACAATAAGTATGTTTGTGGTATTAATAAATAGTAAAATGTCTTACTCACAATATTTCACTGTAACTTTAGATCTGTAGTAAAAGACACCTATTTAATTGAATAGAAAGAATAGATAAATAACAATAGATAGTCAGCAAGTTAACACGATTTTGTATAATCAGATTTCGATTTTACAATAATAACATTGCAAATAAGCACTTTTAGCTTCCCTTATCAAACAAAATCAAACAGCTGCGCTATCCATTGCATAAAAAATTAAAGAAATTATACTCCACTGACTTTAATCGGAAAACACCTTACTGACCGAAAACATATTCTAATGTCTTTCCAATAAAAAGGATTCACAAATCAAGATATTGATAAATGGTGCAACCAGTAAAATAAATTTACTCAAGATTTTATGTAGGGCTTAGCATAGTTGTTTGTTTTCTTTGATGCAGGAGAGCAAAAATTGTCGCTGTGTTATGTCATTATTGTAAAGTCAAATTGTAGATTTGAAACGTGTAAACTTACTATCTGAATGCCTATTTTTTCTGTACCTTTTTTATCCACTGAAACGGATGCCTTTTCTACAAATCCCATACTCCCGATAGAAATATTCTGGCTAAGCCATTTTACTACTGTTTCCCCATTCCTATTGTTTCCGTATACATAGTTGGTGTGCGTGTATTTATATGAACATGTGATTGTTAGTTTAGAATGGCATGGTTTAGTACTAATATTGTTTTAGTATAAAGGTTATAAATTATGAATAACGGCACTTAACGCCAACAACTCCACATTACGCAATTTGTAGTCTCATAATTTTACTTTTGTATTTTCCGCGTTTTCAATGCATTATGCCCCTGAAAAAAATGTTATTTATATAATGAAGAACTGGAAAAATTTAGGTCGAAAAAAATATTAAACATGAGGAAAACAGAATTTCAGAATGAAATTGTAATAGGAAAATGTTTTCATTGTAACAGATACAAAAGAGTTTCACGTTGTATTTAGAAAGACAAGTTTCAGTATAAAAATAGTCATAGACAGAGATGTATTATCTCTGGTAAATTATTTCTACATCTGAGCCCGTCTAAGAAAATATTTTTAATAAAAGAGGACAGTTTGCAAAATGGAATTCGACGAAATAATTTTTTTCTCAGTAAGGATTTTGAATCGATTGATGCAGGAGAGCAAAACTTGTTTCTGTATTATGTTATTATTGTACAGTCGAATTATAGCAGTATTGAATTGTGTTAATTTACTATATGAAAGCCTATTTTTTCTGTACACTCTGTATCCAATTGAATGAATGCCTTTCCTACAAATCCCATATTGTCAATAGAAATATTTTGCCTAAGCCATTTTACTACTTTTTTCTCATTCATATTTTTTCCACATACATGTACTTGGTGTGCTTGTATTTATACGAATAGAGAAATGTTAATTTAGAATCCAATTTTTATATGCCAATATTTTATAAACATAAATTTCCTTAAATATAAAGTATATAAATTATAAGAAACAGCTTTAATTACCACCAGCTCTATCCCATGTATTTTGTTGTCTCACATTTTTCTTTTTTTTTCTTTGTACTATCCGGGATTTAAATTGCATTATGCCTCTGAAAAATATTTATTCAATTAAGCACTAAGATAATTGGAGTTGAAGAAAAATATTAAACACGAGGAAAGCTGAATTTTACTATAAAATACTAATAGGGTAAATTTTGAAACTTATATTGCGTACAAATCAGGTCCACGGTGTATCTAAAAGGTCAAAGTTTCAATTTGAGTATAGACATAGATAAAAATGTATTATACCGATTAAAATATTTCTATATCGTCTTCTCGTTAAAAAAATATTTTTTGATAAAAAAAGTCAATGTGAAAATTAAATTCGACGAAATCATTTTTTTTATTAAGGATTTCCAATACACAACTTAACAAGTAATCTTACCAGAAATGGGAAATTTTAGCAAGAGTAGCATTTTTAAATTCTAATTTTGAATTCAAGTAACTGGATTTTATTTTTTAATACAATTTTTTTAATGTTATCTCCAAAAGATGAATTTTTAATATAAAATGGAAACACAAGTGGGAAAAATTTGCATCAGTCTCTGAACAAATATAACTTGGATAGTAAAAATATAATTATTTCTTTTCTTTATATGCATGGACTTGAAAGTAAAAGACATATGGGGATAAGTTAATAAGTAATAAAAAAATAATTTTATTCATTTATTATAAACTTTTTCTAGGTAAATCCCATAAGGGAAATTAAATAAATCTACAGTTTTTAAAAGTATGAGATTTTTATGTAATGCTAAATGAAGGTACATGCATTAATAATAAATTTATTTTTATGGTAGAAAAAAATACAATCGAATTGGAGAAGATAAATTAATTATTTATATGCCCAATATATATTTTTAAAAATATTTTTATTAAATTTAATAATTTTTAACGTTAGCAGAATTATTATCGTGGTTCTTTTGAACAACATATGGAGAAAAAAGAATTTGCAGTGTGTACCATTTAGACTTTTCAAGAAACTTTGCATGCACTTCTTTATTATGTTTCGCATTTAAATTTATAGTGTATGTTCTCTCGCATTTATTCTGGCTATTGTATTTGCTTTCTAATGATAGTATAAAAAGAGCAAAATAAACATACATATCATTGCAACATACAAAGAAAAGTTTGCAGAAAACTGTCCCATCATACATCTATTTATAAATAAAATAGTTAAATAAATGGTATTTTTACTTTGTTCTAAGCCTGATGTAGTCAATATTAGGGGCAGATATGCATAATAATATAGTGAAGTAAACAATATCTTTAATACGTTTAGTGCCATGATGACAGACACTGAAATTTCCATCTAAGCCATATCCGTCACCGGTAACTGATAGCAGAAAATGTGACATAAAACTAAAACAATATATTTCTTTAATTAATTATTAATAAAATTTAATCCTGTAATAATTAAAAGTTAAGTAAATTTAAAATATATTTTTAGTAATTACTTAAGTAATATCTATATATATATTCAAGTTTTAAAATAGATTTTAGTCTATCAGACCCTGGTGACGGACACGGCATAAGCGGAATATTCAGTGTCAATTATTGAAGACTGACGTTGAACTCAACGTCTTAAAAAAGTTTGCACAATTGACTAGGCAGTTTGCTGCATATTATCAATAGTGAAATATTTAAATATCTGACCATGTCTTTGTATTTCTTCTTACCTTAGAATACAGAATGATTCTACACGGAACAAAAGTAATATTTCCGAGCTATTCTCAATAAGTTTATTTATTTGTTCGATTTTGTGTGTTATTTTTCTAACGTTGGCAACAAAATTATACATTCTTTATTAGAAAAAAGAAGGAAAAAACGTCAGAAATAAAAACATAAAAAGAGAAATATTCCGATAATTATAAGAATTTGGGTTCCATACGTAAAAAGTAAAAACAGAACCATTATAAGCCTACTGTTCGTGTCTGTCTGTCCGTCTGTTCGTCATAGCCATTTTAGTCATAAAGTATGAAACTTGAAATGCTATATCCGATAATCACTAGCGACCCAAATATTCACACATTATTATACATTTACAAATATATTTAGGAGAAATGTAACGTGCTAATTAAGTTAATTAAAGAAAAAAATCTCTTCATTGTACACTGGTGTCCAAAAGTTAAGCATAATTGGTAATTAAGTAATTAATGAACGAAATGTAAATCGGAATGCTATGAAACGTGATGTGCAATTGTAAAATGGTTATAAAGTAAGGAAACGATTAAAAAAAATAATATTTACTTTAATTATCCACAGAAGCAGTTTGAAAGAAAACTGAGCATAGCAAGGATTCATTTTTTAAAGAAAAAATGAAAGAAAACATTAAATAAAACAGTGATGCTACAATTTAATAAGGCGTGTGGTACCTCTGACAGCCAGAAACGCTGCACAGCGATTTCTCTTACCTCCCATGAGATTATGAATGTGTTTAGGCTCAAACAGTTCCAAGCTTCTTCGAGAGCTCCTTTCTGTTCTAGAATGGAGCGTGGTGGATGCGAAATGGCTGTACGTTGTCTCCCTAGCATATCCCATATATGCTCGATAGTATTTAAACCCAGAAAGCTCGCAGGCCGCGGCATACGCTGAATGTTTTCTATTTCAAGGAAGTCGTTAATCATTAACGCACGGTGACAAGGCGCATTATCATCTATGAATATGAAGTCTGGACCAACAGCATCTCTAAACAACCGAACAGAAGGCTCAAGAACATCGTCTCTGTATATTACCAATTACGGTCTTTTACCAATCACAGACCCCGTGTCAAGGATATGGAAGTCTGTGCGGCCGTCCAACATGATGCCTGCCCGTACCATCTCCCCCTGATGGAAAAAGATGTCTTTCAATTATGTTTCTTTTTTCAAAACGTGTTCCACGTTCTGTCCATATCGTTACCCGACGAAAATCACTACTCACACTTAATCGGGACTCGTCACTGAACATCACATTGGCCCAGTCTCCTCACTCCAATGATGATGTTTCAAACTCCAGTTTAAACGAGTGCGTTTATGCGCTGACGTGAAGTGAATGCAAACTGCTGGTCTTCTGCGATATAGGCCAGCATGAGTGAGTATCCTGTAAACAGTTTGTCTCGAAATTCGCGTTTCTGTAGCGACTGTGAGCGCCGAACCCAGTTCTCTGGCAGTACTGCCCCTCTGACATCACGCACTTATTGCCAAATATTGGTCTTGACGAAGGGTTATGACTTTTCATCGACCTATTACTGGTCGTCGGGTATCATCTCCCGTACTTTGAAACCTCTGTAACAATCTTGAGATCACAGACTGGTCCACACTTCGGTTTGTGATCGTCTGGATTCCAGCATTCCAACGATTCTTCCTTCCGCAAATATATCCAGTTGGCGTCTTTATGCCATCATTAATCCTTTTTGATCGTATCAATGCTTCTTGGCACATCGGTTGCACGAAATTCGTTTGAACTGCCTATACCGCGTGAACCGGTTTATAAGAGTTCCGACATGCGCAGGTATTTCGCGCATGACGTAGTCGATTGAAAAGTTTTGCATAAACTCAATGTTTCTTCTTTAACCAACTAATCTCCGCAAGTAATTTTGAATAATTTTACAAATATTTACCGAACGTTTTTGACATTTTACGAATTATGCTTAACTTTTGGACACCAGTGTATATAGTGTAGGGTATCATGTAAAATCTTTTGTTAAGTTGAGCTTAAATTTTGTTTACAATTTTAGATATTGTATTTTCAGATATAGTGTCAAATAGCATGCAAAATAACTTTCCGAATTTACTGAATTTTGCTCCGTTCCATTTCCGAATCTGCTGAGACTAAAAATAAGTAAAAATTTGAATTAATGGTTATTAATTTTAAACTTGCAGGAAAACTATAGCGATTACCCTCAGTCACATAGTTTTCGAAGTGCTTTTTTTTTCGTAACACATAAATGTCAATACTATGCGCATAATCAGTTTTTAATGGCTAGATTAGAGACTGTGCATATGTGATGTCAGCAACTTTTTTGGTATGATTTGACTCCTTTCAATTTTAATATATCATACGTTATGGTACCTCTAATTCCTCCCCGTCATTCCGAGGTAATATCGTTTTCAGTGTTTGAAAATGAAATTTTCATTTTTTGTCACTATTAATTTTAGTAATATACAGATATTGTTATACATTTATTTTTCAGAAACTTTATTGATTCAAATCAGTAAAATATCACTTTATATATGTTATTGTTAGAATTAACAAATAATTAAAAGAAACAGTCACTATTAATAGTAGTTCAATATTAGTTTTTATTTATTTATTTATTTATTTATTTTTTGCTTAATGTATTCAACAATAAAACTGGGGGTAAGGAGTGAACTTCGTAACAACAAAACAGGTGAACAACTTTTTTCCCAAAAATGTATTAATAAATGAAACAATATCATTTGACATATACTTCTAATTTGGTTTATCTAATTACAGTTTATATATATTTACATATGTGACAGTAAATTAGTAATGCCAAACGCTTGGGAATTACATATTTAGAATAAAATAATTTTGTAATAATTTGAAAATAAAAAAAGTAAATTTTGTTTAAATAAAAAATAATAACGATATCAAAAGACAAGCCTCTTGGCCCGTGCAGATTTATTTCAAAATCATGTACCCGAGATCCATTCCACTCTACCCCTCCCCGCCAAAAAAAATATATGTAACGTTATATAAGCATCTAACTACATCTTATCGTACAACATATCATCTTAAATGATATAGTTGTGTAATGCAATGACTAGTAGCAGTTTAAAATCGATAAAGGTCAAATTACTAAAAACCAATTACTTTAATTAGAATTAATGGCACATATTATACAGTATCCTCTTTGCGATTTCTATGATACTTTGAGACTTGATTTCGAAGCACGCTGACACACAAAGCCAAATTTAAACATTGAAAAAGAGCTTTGTTTGAGCTACACTGTAAAATGAAAATATTATTACTACGCGAAATTCAGTTTTCTGAAATGCCAAAAGAAGTTTAAACATGCAACACTTTTATTGCTAGTTCCTAATTAATTTTATCATAAATAGTTTGGGATAAGAGAAAGAAAAGAGTTATTACAGAACAGCAAAAATTTGATATAATTTAAATTTAATGTCTCTTTAAACTTTTATGTTTTTCTTGTTTATATTTTTGTAGTACATACATCTATTTCCGTTGCACAGTATTTTTACAAATATTTTATGTCTTTTCAGCAACATAATTTTGAATACTTATTATATTTATTCTACGCAGTAGTGCGAGTAATAATAGCACTTGACCGTGTATGTTTCCACTACCTACTCATTAAATTAAGAAAATCTTAAATAACTTCAATTTAAATGATGGCATATCTTGATTTTTGATGATATATCAGAACATTCAGAGAGAGAATTTTTCTTTTTATCTATTGTACAAATTAATTTAAAGGCTTTTTGTGTATATGTTTCAGGCCAAACCTGATTTTAGGCCAAACTAGATTGGCCTAGGTCAAACCAGTCTATCCTAACGCCCATCGGATAAACTAGTTTTTCCAAGGCCAAACCGGTCTATCCTAACGCCCATCGGATAATCTAGTTTTTCCTAGGCCAAACTAGTCTATCCTAAGGCCCATAGGACAAACTAGATTTTCCTAGGCCAAACTAGTTTGGTCTAACTTTTATAGGATAAACTAGTTTAAACTGCTGTTTATTGGTCTGAACTAGTTTATCCTAGACCGATGTAGTTTATCCTAGGCTAATTCAATTTGGCGTGATTTTATTGAATTCAATGATCGCCTCAACGCCAACATACTTGTTTGTCCTAGTCTGTTCTAGTTTATCCTAGGCCAATGTAGTTTTACGTGCTTTTAGTTCATGGGTGTCAAATCCATAGAAATAATGGGCTTCCACGTTCGGTATGTATGTATATGCGCATGTATGTACACATGTATGTATGTATGTGCGTAACGCGATAACTCTTGATAGAAATAATGTAACTTGACCTTTTTTATATCATCAGGCTACCAAAGCCTGAGAACTAATGTGCCCGTAGGTTCTGTATCTATATATGTACGTAAGTATGTAGCGCAATAATTCTTGATAGAAATACTCGATTTGCATCAAACTTTCAATATAGGTTTATTCTTATGAGAAACTTTTCTAATTAATTTTGGGAGAAGAATAAGGAGAATAATAATCATTATAGAAAAAGAATGTGGGGGGGGGGCGATCAGAGGCTGATTTGCCCCTTCCCATAATTCAAATAAATGGATTTCCATGCATTATTAGCATATTTTATTCAAAATTTAGATATAGGAGCATCCTGTTGAGGCGCCTCCATTATAAGTTGTGGGTGTTCGTTGTTTAAGTATAAAAGGAGGGGGAATAGGGGTAACGCCCCATAATTTATATAAATGCTTTTTTCACGCAAAATTTACTGATTTGCTTCAAATTTTAGAAATTAATTAATTTTGGTAAAGCGCTTTCCTAATTAGTTTTGGGGGTTAATTGATAATAACAACAGGAAGAACGGGGGGATCCCTCCTAATTCTGACAAATGGGTTTTTCATGCAGAATTAGCCGATTTGCCGCAAATCTTGGATTTGTTTATTCTGATGAAGCGCTTCACTGATTAATTTTGATGGTTCTTCGGTTAAATATAAGGGGAAAACTTACAACTTATTTCCATTATTAAATTAGGTAAATTGGTTATAATATAGAATTATCCAATTTGCTTAAAATTTTGGACATGGATTTATTTGATCAGGCGCTTCTTTAATTATTTTGGGTTTTTTCTTTTGGTTATGTATAATGGGGTAGTGGACGTTTTATCGCCTTCCTTAAATTAGATAAATGGGTTTTTATGCAGATTTATCCGATTTGCTGTAAATTTTGAATATAGTTTTTTTATTCATAATGCTAATCCCTGAATTGCTTTAAGTGTTTAATGATTAAGTATAAAGTGGGGAATGGGGGATTACCCTCTTTGAATTAAATGAATGTTTTTTTGAGCAGAATTATCTGATTTGCTACAAATTTTGGATAGTTGTATAATTTTATAAAGCGTATCTGTGATTAGTTTTGGGGTTCAATAGTTAAGTATAATTGGGGAAATGAGAAAAGGTAATCAAACTTACTTTATTTTTCGAGGGTGTAATTCTTTAAATAAATAAGGGTGCAGTACACAAGTAGTGTAAACAGCCTGTGAATGAAAAACCATCAGTTTAATTGGGCAATATTTTTTTTAATATTGATCCCATCTATTGCTCCCTAGCTAACCTTTTGCAAAATGGTTTAGTCATCACCCTTATATAATGTATTTTATTCTAAGGGTTGTAGAATACTGTCAGATTACTGTTATTTTGCCGTGACCCTGTGTAAAAAATAAAAGTTTAGACCGAGCCCTCCCTGTACAAAAATCAGTGAAAAATCTGTCTGGCTCAATCTGGCCCTACTCAATTTCTGCTAAAAATTCAGATTTTACTTAACATAAAATTAATTGGATTCCTTCAAAAATACTGCAAACATATTTATTGGATAAATTTACAGTGTATTTTAATTTACATTTTAAATCATGATGTGTACTAAGAATAGTAAATACACAATGTATTATTGATTATTTAGATTCTTAAATCTTTCAATATTCAAATAGTGATTCATTAAATAATTAATGTAGTTTAGAGCAAAAGAAAAAAAGAGAGTTATAAACATCATAACTATTGAATCTGTTCAGTAAAAAGTAGATTTGTGAATTTGTTTCCCTGTCATTCCTTAAGACTTTTCTCAAATCCAAAAGAGCTTCATCTTAACACATGTAAGAACTAATTCATTTTCGGTAATGCATAAGATGCATTTGACTATGCATTTCACATGCATTTGACTCAGAAAATATGTAATCGAATGGCGTTAACTATTTATTCATAAAAGCGACGTACCTTTGAGAAAATACCATTAAAACTACGTTTTGAATCGAATTTCTACTTTCGACTTTACGGAAAAGAAAAACTTGACGCCTTGACAAGAATAGCTTATATGTCGACAGGTGATTAATTTCTTAAAAACGGAAAACATTGTTCGATTCCAAACTAGGTTCAGCTCCGATCTAGCTCGAATATGCAATAAACAAGTAAATAAATAAATACATAAATATATAAAAAATAAATAATAATAATAATAATAAAATAAGCAAACACCATGTCCAATGCATCAATGCATCATGTCTCTACGGTGGACATGTTAAATTTCTGTACTGATGCTATAAGCAATGACTCTTTACACACATTTATACTTATTCTTGTATAAGACATGCTTTTTACCGGCCAAACCCGATTTCGAGCCAAATTAGATTCGCCTAGGTCAAACTATTTTATCTTAATGCCAATTGGATAAACTAGTTTTTCCTACGCCAAACTTGTTTATTTAAATGTCCATAGGATAAACTAGTTTTTCCTAGGTAAGAGGGTAATCCTTCATTTTCAACTTCATACTTAACCATTAAACCTCCAAAACTCTTCAGGGAATCGCCTTATCAGATAGAACTTATATCCACAATTTGAAGCAAATTCGTCAATTCTGCGTCAAAAACCATTTATCTAAATTATGTTGTGTTGCCTACATTGCCCTTCCTTTTAGACTTAAACAATAAACATCCACAACGAATCACGGTGGTACCTTGTCACAATGATCCTATATCTAAAATTTTAAATGAAATCTGATAATGCTGCATGATAAAGCCATTTCTCTAAATTAACGGCGTGGGATTATCCTCCCGTTCTCCCCCCTTTATTTTTATCCAATGAATTCCCAAAATTAATCAGAAAATTACCTTATCAGAATGAACTTACATCCAAAATTTGAAGCAAATCGGATATCTCTATCAAGAGTTATCGCGTTGGGTACATACATCCGTATATACATGCGTACATGCATATACAAAACCTGTGAGCCCATTATTTCTCTGGCTTTCACGTCCGTGAGCTAAAAACACGTAAAACAAGATTGGCCTAGGATAAACTAGATTAGCCTAGGTCAAATAAGTATGTTGGCGTTGAGGCGGTCATTGAATTCAATAAAATCACGCCACATTGAATTGGCCTAGGATAAACTAGTTCAGACCACTAAACAGCAGTCTAAACTAGTTTATCCTGTAAGAGTTAGGCCAAACTAGTTTGGCCTAGGAAAATCTAGTTTGTCCTATGGGCCTTAGGATAGACTAGTTTGGCCTAGGAAAAACTAGTTTATCCGATGGGCGTTAGGATAAACCGGTTTGGCCTACGAAAAACTAGTTTATCCGATGGGCGTTAGGATGGACCGGTTTGGCCTAGGCCAATCTAGTTTGGCCTAAAATCAGGTTGGCCTGTAACATATATACTACAAAAGAAAACTGTTCTTCAAAGTATGCCCGTTTAAGTTATTTTAATGTACATATACATATTACAAAATAAAAAATTTTCACCATAATTAATTTGTTTTAAATACTATTTTAGAAATTTAAAGAAAATATCGATGGATGGGCTGTAACAACGTGTGTGCATTATTTAGTTTTCTTTACGGTTATTGTAGCATCTAAAAGAAGGATATCTATTTTTAAAGCCACGTACATTGACTATGAAAAATTCTAGATTATTTTATTATTATTGTTATTATTATAAAGTAATTACATAGGGCAGTGAAGGATGAGGAGATCAAAATATACGACAGTATAGAAGGTTCTTCAGGTCCCTTATTTCGGTCTGCGCAACTGTTTTTTTTAATGCTGTAATGATATTAATGATACAACAAAATCTTTTTTAAAATCAATAGATGCCTGTTTGTTATGCGTATTTATTGTATAAATATATTATTATGTGCTGTGGCTCTTTAAAACTGTTGTTGCTACACATTTAATTCATTTTACCACAGCGATATTCTACTAAACAACATTTTACTGTAATACTTTTCTTTGAAATTCTTATATTAATTAATGAAAATGACACCATTTCAATAATAAAAAGTTAGTTTTAAATGTTAAAACAATAAATAAAAATTATTTAATTTATTTTTAATAAAAAAATTTAAAAAATATTTTTTTAATAAATTAATCTTGAAATAATTCAGTATGCATAAAATGATGTAATTTTCAATTCAAGAGTTAAAGTACGAAAAAATGAAAAAGACTATAAATGTTACGATAACGCCTTATTGAAATCACTCATTGAACAGCATTTTACGATAATTTAGATTATCATAAAATAAACAGCTCACACTCCGTTTTGATTTCGCAATAACAAGCATCAAAAATTTAGCTCAAAATTCTTCAGACGAAGAATTTTTTTTTTTTTTTTTAGTCCTCCAATATTTCTTCAATGCTTTATCAAATGACTAAAATTTATCACAATACCTCTAACACAATTTATCGAAATCACGTAATTTGTTAAAATTAAATTACATAAATTTCAAAATAAACTACATTTTAAAATATAATTTATTATAATAAGAAATTAAAACTAATGGTATTTAAGCCAATTCTTATAAGTATAGAGTAAAAATAGGTTTATATATCGCTCAAAAGAACAAAACATATCATATAATGTAAATACAACAGATCAAGTTTGATTGGGGACGACATTAAATGAATAGAGTAATATAACATACCGGGTGATCCAGAAGTTCCGGGAGTTTTGAAATGCTAATAATTAGTAAAGTATAAACAATAGAAAGATGCGGTTTTCACAGAAATTCTTATAAACTTGTGGGATTTCGTTTTTTAATAACAAAAAAAAAGTTATATTAGTTACACTTTTTGCCAATAGGTGGCGCTGAACTGGATAGTATAATATTGCTATGATATGATACAGCTCATTAAAAATAAAGAATGAATGTACAAGGGTTATAATTTTTCTATATGACGCCCATAACTTATAAGTACTGTTATGAGACAATGTAAAACAGTCTGCGCACCATTAAAAAGCAATTCAGATTATATCTTTGAAACGCTCTGTTGTAGCATCTTTCATCTGAGTCAATGACATAGGATAATCTTTGTACACATGAGACTTCAAGTAGTCCCACAACCAAAAATCCCAAGATCAGGAGATCGTGGAGGCCATTCGTTCTAAAAATTGCGACTGAGAACATGGGTATCTCCAAACGTAGTCCTCAGGATCATCGTGGCAGGAGAAGCGATGTGGAAAGGATCATCCAATGAGCTTGTTTCCTCAAACCTTTTTATCATGGTCTTCAGGTTTGTAATGCCATCGGTCCTTTTCCGGTTTTCATTCCAAGCATTGTACGATAAGAACGCAATGCTAAACTTGCCGATTCATCCTTTTTATAAAACTGCATAAGTAACAAAGCTTTGTCATACAAAGAAAGAATTTTTTAACTTTTTTAACTTTTAACAGTTACACATCAAATTTTGTATCGAATTTTCTTTTGAATGCAATTTCCTTAACTTTCGAAAAAGAGTTTGAACATTAAGGACCCTTAAAGAAAAATCTGATCAATAATCTCAGGAAAGATGTTGTGCAATGAATTCATCTTCTTATGTAACACATGGTAATGAAACTTTCGATGCTGTACACTAGCGCCACCTGTTGCGAAAAATGTTAACTATTTTTTTAAATCCATTATTAACAAAAATCCCACGCTTTTCTGAGCATATATTTGAAAACCGCATCTTCCTATTGTATATAGTTTTTTAATTATTAACATTTCAAAACTCCCGGAACTTCTGGATCACCCGGTATTTCATGCACATAAATAAAAAAATTGTACATAAATTTAAATAAAAAAGAACTAGAATATTTTAGCAGAAAAAATATCACATACATAAAATACAGCCCTTATTAATGAACAACTGAACAATAATAAATAAAAGCGAGGCAAAATATGATAATAATGGCACCTATTAATTAAAAAAATCCCATTCAACTCATAAAAATCTTTGTTAAGTTTTACGTGCATACAGTTAATTTAAACCAAAAGTAAATGTAATGTATAATTAATCAAATATTTCTAGACGAAACATTCCATTAAAAATGTAGTACATGTTTGTTCGAAGATCGTCGCAAAATAAAAAAATAGAATCAACATCACATCCGTAAATTAAATTAGAGCATTTCAAACTATTCATGAATTGTTAGCATTTCAATCAATTAGGATGCAGTGAATTAGCTAAAATTCGAGTGAGCTCAATTAGAAATGAGCGAAAGTAGTATATTAATTGAAATCTAATTTATTATTTAAAATATAATTTTTCATGATCATATAATTTTTCATCGTTTCCTAAATAAATGATGTTTTAAATTCTTTATCAAAAAATTACATGAACATTATATTAACTTTTGGAAAACGTTTATGTGAAATCTAGAATGAAAGTGAGCATAATTAAATATTTCTATTTTTTAATAAATATTAAAACAAAAGTAAATTTTCTTGCATTTCGTAAAAAACACATTTATCTGACGGTTTAAATATTCCATAGTGCAATGCCAAATGTATTAAAGGGGATCAAAAGTCTTAAAATTTTACAGAATGGACAAAAGGACCATTATTTAACATTTAATATCGTAACCTGTATGTGATTTTAAAGCACAGTTTTTTTGTGTTGAAAGGCGTAAGTATACTTTTAGATTTAATATATTTTAAAAAGTGCAGCATTACAATTAGCACTTACAGAAGGCTCTAAATTGTCAGACATTTGTAAAGCAGTAAGTTGGTCTAACAGCTTACCGCAGGATAAAAAATGAACATTTCAATTAGAAAGAAAATTTTGCTGCATACTTTTACTTCAGATATCTATAAGCACTCTGAACCTAAATAAATTTGCATTTAAATCATTTTTAATTTTTTTATGTGTAACGGAAATATGCACATACTGGATGCCATTTGTGACGGTCGTGGGGGTCTGCTGGTTGAATGCAGACATAACTCGAGATATAAATTAAAACCACAGTTTTTTTAAACTGTTAAGGCTCAGGGGAAGTGGAACTTCAGTTCGTCAATTTCGAGAACTAGTCATAATTAAAAAGATTAAACTCATAAATATACTCACAACTCCGGCACTAGACTCAGTCGGGGAACTTCCAAACAACTTCTCACTTAGATTTCAGCTAAACTGCTGAATAAAATCTTTATTAGACAGCCCATGGCTGTAAAACACTCTTTATTGTTTGAAATACTCAACATAAATTAAACTGTCTCTTACCACCGGCAAACTTCTCGAATAGCTGCGCTCTGAATGAACTCATCGGCAAACGCTACTAGCTGTCTCACTTGGAAACTCCTTGCTAATTCACAGGAGGCTAATAATAACTCGCTATAACTCAATCCAATTCAATTCACTGCTTCTTACCACACTGCTTGTCGGCTTACGCCGGTACTCACACCTATATGGCTTGCGTCGCTACTCACCACCTAGCTGGCTTGCACCGCTACTCACCACCCTCACTCAAATTCAAACCTTTTATAGGCTGCAAACTGAGATACTATAAATTTATATATTACTTCTAACCGCGACATAATTGTAGGGCCGAGGAAGACACACACGCTCTAGAAAGTTAAAGTAAAAGAGATAATAGATGTCGCTTCCACGCTACACATGTTAAATAACTGACGTCACGATTTTACAAAAATGCTACAGTGCCTTTGTCACAAAGATCAAGCTGCATTGAACTATTCTAAAATAAAAATTTTGAGAATTACAACAGTATAATCAGCTAAAAAAATATTTTTTTCAACAACATAATGCCCCTCCCTCCACACCAAAAAAAAACCCGTTTAGATTGCACAAAATAATATGAAACATATATTTTGAAAATGTCTTGAAAAAATTTTAATAAGTTTATGAAATATCGTGCGTGTTGTGCCCAAAAACGTCTTTTAGAGGAAAATAAATTAAAAGTTTCGGAAATGCACTTCAGATTTTGAGATCTTATAGTTTTAAACATCACAACTTAAACTGAAATAGAAATTTCGATGAAGAATTATATGAGAATGTTCTGTAAAGGTAGGAGTTTAACATCTAAAAAATTAAATTAAATAAAAAATTAAGCTTAATGATACTTGAAGCCACTTAAAGGAAAATGGCATATTGTTAAAATTTAAATAGTTTGTAATCTGTTAGTCTGGATAGTTATTTAGATCTAGTCTGTATTCTCTCATCTTACTGATATGGTAAAAGATTCCACTAAAATAATAAGTATTTAATAACTTTTATGTAAGGTTGCAAAATCCATGGTGTCTACATGAAACCTCCCTGATTGTACATGCTAAATGTGCGGAAACTATGAGTCATAGTGTTCGGCTGTCATCGGTATGATAAATAGTATAGCAACAAATTCATCTTCCTGCAGTTTCTTTTCCCGAAACTGTTCATTTAAGCATTTTATCACAATTAGGAAAGTTGGAGTTTGCGCGCACTGTTACTGTCAAACTATATAAGCTAAAACTTAAAAAAAAATATATATAATAACTGTTGCTTCATACTCTTCACCTAAAACGAAAAAAAGCACACATTTTATTTAATTATTTATGTATTTATACTTTATTTATTATTTTTTAAATTATTTATTTTTATTTATTTATTTACTCATTTTCAGTTGTAAAACCTGAAAAATATATAAAAATTTTGTACTTTTTTTATTTAAAAAAATTAAATTTTAAACAAAACTGTTTCTGCATGTTTTTGTTTTAATTTCGTAGTATGTGTGGTAATATTCTATTTTGTTGTAAAATTATTTTCTTTATGCATAATTTCGAGATTAATCCTGGATTATTTTTATTGACGTACAACTGAGATTAACATTTTAAGTTTAAAATTTAAGTAATTATTTTGTAAATTGAACATTTATTTTTCAGAATAATACAGAGAATATTGTATACTTTAGGCCATAAGCAGAAAATAAAGATCTTAATTGTACATAATCGTGCTTTGGTAATTTGAAAAAGGCAAGATTTTTTTTATAGTTTCGATAACCTTATAAGTTTTGTGTCCTGTAAATTATTTCGAAAAACAAACTGCAGCAAAATAAACGTGTTGTATAGCTATTCAAGATACTACAAACGGCAAATAAATTTTTAATGCATAGTTTCCGGATATTCAACATTCGATATAAGAGAGGCTTCATATGGAAGCCCATATATCTTCAAATCTATCTCTCTCTCTCTCTCTCTCTCCTAATAAATTGTTACGAATTTTGTAAATAGTTAGTGTTTGTACTGTAAAATAATGTAAATAATCTTATTAAGCTCCATTTCTTTACTAATATTAGTTTTTGTTACATTGTCTCTGTTATCAAGCAAACTTGTCTATTATTTTCAGTGAATGTCTATGGCAGCTTTGCGAAATATTAGAGATATCGCCAAGTTTGTCGCCAACTTGGCGACAAACTTGGCGACTGTTGGCGATGGGAACCCTTCCCTCTCTATGGTAACCCGCCTTTTTAGATATGCTGATACATTGAATGTTATTCCGTAATTTTCTGGAATATTCGAGATGCCTTTGAAAATTTCCCGTGCATGCTGCGAGCCTATATAAGGAGAGCAATACGAGCTGTCGTTATTATTATTCATCAGTCAGTCATTGAGTGAGATGCGATTGTAAGCAAGTTTGCTTGAGTTTTCTCTACATTGTTTTGAATGTGATTTAGCGTTGAGACATTGTATAAAGAGTCTCTGGGACCTATATCTATACTTGCACGATAGATTTAAACAGTTATTTTTGAATATCTAGTAATATTTGGAGTTTCGAAGACTCTGTTGTTCTGAAGATCTGTAAAGAAATTATTTTCTACTTTTCTAAAAGACAAGAGTTTGAAGTCGTCTAACCATAAGATGAAAAAAACCCTATATACGCAACCACATTTGGTGTCAGAATTCGAGATCTTATGGCGAAAACAAGAGCAATGAAAGAGCAACTGAGTGAGATGTTGAAAGCTATTAACGGATTAAGGACAGAGCTGACCAATAAAATCGACAAAGGCCAAGAAGAGTTATCAAATAAAATTGATAAAGGCCAAGAAGAGTTGGCGGATATAATGAATAAAAATGAAGAAAGAATGGAACAGTTGACAAATAAAATTGACAAATGCCAAGAAGATAAGACTGAAAAGATTAATAAAAGCCAAGAAGAAATGAAGAAAACTTTAGAAGAAAAGTTCTCGTCGGTAGAGAGAAGCATAGGCTCAGTAGAAGAGAAAATAGAGGAAGTAGAAGAGGAAAATCAGAATGAAGTTTGTAACGTTGAAGAGAAAATAAGTAACGTTGAAGAGAAAATAAGTAACGTTGAAGAGAAAATAGGCGAAGTAGATAAAAAGCTATATAAAAGAGTACAAGATCTTGAGAAGAAGCTTTCAGTGTCAGTGGTAATTATGAATAATTTAGGAATTCGCCTGCTTCTCCTGTGCACATTAAACTGTCGACATACGACGAAAAGAGTTCCTGGCAAGTTTACAAGACCCAATTCACCATTGTAACCGAAGCGAACAAATGGAGTGACAAGGTGAAAGCTTGTCAACTGGCAGCATCTTTGAGAGGTGAAGCCGCCGACGTGCTGCAAACATTGCCCGATATGACGCAACTCAATTTTAAGACTTTAAGTTGTGCACTCGAAATGAGATTCGGAGAAAAAATTTTTAAAGATTATACGAGAATACAAATGAGGAGCCGCCATCAAAAATCGAGTGAAACCCTTCAAGAGTTTGCCTCAGAAATAGAACGGCTGACAAATCTAGCACTCATCGACTGCCCAACAAATGTACGGGAATTGCTCTCACTGCAGTACTTTGTAGACGGAATAAAAGATCCAGAAGTGCAGAGAGCGGTACGAATGGCAGATGTGCAGGATCTAAAGGCTACATTACTATATGCTTTAAAGTTGGAAGCAGCTACACAAGCCAGTCGGAGAGATCGTCATTCAGTCCGAGGGGCAACGGTGAACAAAAGCTCAGACACTGAGATCGACGTCTTGAAAGAAATTAGGAAAATAAATCAAGGGCTGGAAGCTTTAAAATATGGAAGAACAAGCTCAAGAAGACAGAATCGCACGTGCTGGGGATGCGGTGATACAAGACATCTCCGAAGAAATTGTCCCAAAATTAACGAACGTGAGATAAATTCAAACAGTCAGCAAGGAAACTAAATTTTGGTCATCTCGCGGGGCGGAGGTTGCCAGAGAATAAAAAGCCCCACCTGAAGATCCTCCAGATATCAAAAATGAGTGGCGGTGATAATGAATTATATGTAATAGGCTTTATTAACGGAATTCAGTGCCGTATGATTGTCGATACAGGAGCCAATGTGACAATAATAAGAGAAGATTTGGCTCAAAAATTGAAATCTAAACTCATCTGAATTCCACCATGCGTTACCCTGCAAACTGTGACGGGCGACAAGATAGGCATATATGGAAAGGCAAATTTAACCATCAACTTTGGAGGAACGAAATATTACCATACGGCATATGTGGCTGACATAACAGATCCTTGCTTAATCGGGCTAGATTTTCTGAAGAAGCTTGGCTTCAAACTTGATTTCAAAAATAACAAAATGCTCTCAAAATTTAAAGAAATAAGTCTTTTTGGATTAAAAAACGAAATTGAATGTAAATAAGCAGTAATAGCCAAAGAAGTCATCAATCTAGATATAAGAACAGAATTTTTAGTTCCAGCTGTAATTAAAAATGAAACAAATTACCGATTTGGCCATATAGATTATCCAGAAGACAATAGTACACAAGCAGGAGTATTGGTGGCTTCTTCTGGGGTAGACCTCTCGAAAAAGACCGGTCCAGTCAGAATTGCTAACATCAGTGATAAGACGAGGACTATCAAGAAACGAGAGGTGATAGCATCAAGTGCTCCTGTGACGTGCATTAGTCAAAATTCCAGCCACTCTGAAAAATCTTCAGATAATTTAGTCAAAGATTTGTTACAAAATACAGACTTAGATCCAAAACAGATGGATGCTGCGAAAAAATTAATTAGGGAATTCCAAAGTTTATTCTCCCAAACATCTGAAGACTTTGGACGAACCAAAATGGCACAATACCGAATTGATACTGGAGATCACTCACCTATTAAACATCCTAGACGATTACCTTTTGCCAAGCAAGAAGAGGTGCAAAATTTAATTAAGGATATGGAAGAAAATGACGTCATCGAACAATCGACAAGTCCATGGGCGTCTCCCATTTTATTAGTAAGAAAGAAGGATGGTTCTACAAGATTTTGCGTAGACTACCGCCGACTGAATGACGTCACTAAAAAGGATAGTTACCCTCTACCAAGGATCGACGACACTCTCGACACACTTGCGGGCAACACTTGGTTCTCGACTCTGGATCTGAAGAGTGGTTACTGGCAGGTAGAGATCCATCCGGACGACCGCGAGAAGACTGCCTTTACAACGGGACAAGGATTATGGCAGTTCAAGGTAATGCCTTTTGGTCTGTGTAACGCACCTGCAACTTTCGAATGGCTTACGGAAACGGTTCTCCGGGGGCTGTCATATGAAGCATGTCTTGTTTATTTAGATGATATCATAATCATAGGAAAATCTTTGATGAACATCTGAACAACCTCAGGCGGGTGCTAAAAAAATTAAAGGAAGCTAATTTGAAGTTAAGCAATTCGAAGTGCAGTTTGTTTCGAAATGAAGTCGCCTACCTTGTACACATCATTTCAGCGGAAGGAGTTAGGATTGATCCAGAGAAGATATCGGCAGTGAAAAATTGGAATCGTCCAGCAGATGTTCACCAGCTTCCGAGCTTTCTAGGATTATGCACGTATTACAAAAAATTTGTCAAATGCTTCTCGATGATTGCAAGACCACTTCATAAATTAACAGAAGCCAATCAAAAATTTATGTGGACACAGCAATATGACGCTGCTTTCGAAAAGCTTAAGGAGGCCTTAACATCCACTCCAATTCTGTCATATCCTCAAATCGATAAACAGTTTATACTTGATACGGATGCAAGTAACGAAAGCATTGGCGCTGTACTGTCCCAGAAAATCGACGGCCAGGAGCATGTTATCACCTATTTCAGCAAGTGCTTATCAAAGGCAGAGCGAAACTACTGCGTAACAAGAAAAGGGCTTCTTGCTGTTGTGAAAGCCATAGACCATTTTCATCACAATCTTTACGGTCAAAAATTCCTGATCCGAACTGATCATGCTTCTCTAACTTGGCTATTGAATTTTAAGAACCCTGAAGGCCAGATAGCCAGGTGGATACAAAAGCTTCAAGAGTACGATATGGAGATACGGCATCGAAAAGGCTCATCACATGGAAATGCAGATGCCCTCTCAAGAAGACCCTGCTCAGAGAATTGTAGATACTGCAATCGGGTTGAGTAGAAATTTAATGTCAAAGGTCCTATAGTAAGACAAGTTACAACTGGGTCTACATCATCGCAAGATCCGTGGAATGACGAGAGCCTGCGTAAAGATCAACTTGCTGATCCTGAAATTAAGCCAATTCTAGAGTTAAAAGAGGAGTCCAACAGGAAGCCCAGCTGGCAAGACATGGCCCATTACCATCCTACGACTAAACGTTATTGGACTCTCTGGGATTCCCTACATTTGCAAAACGGTATTTTGCACCGAAAATGGGAGTCTGACGATGGAAAGACATGTAGATGGCAACTACTACTCCCTAAGTCGAGAATTTCTATGGTCCTTCAAGAACTACATGGTAGTCCCACAGGAGGTCATTTTGGTGTAATGAAGACTCTTCAAAATGTTCGAGAGCGTTTTTACTGGAATAATGTTCGCAGTGATGTAGAGTCGTGGTGTCGAACTTGTGACACCTGTGTAGCACATAAAGGTCCAAAGAGGCGCACCCGTGGACGATTGCAGCGTTATAATGTAGGAGCTCCTTTCGAACGAATTGCTCTAGACACCCTGGATCCTCTTCCTAGAACATCTGATGGCAATAAGTATATCCTCGTTGTCATGGACTACTTCACTAAGTGGCCTGAAGCCTACGCCATTCCTAATCAAGAGGCGGTAGCCGTAGAAGACATACTGGTTCAACACTGGGTTTCCAGATACGGAGTTCCAATTCAAATCCATTCCGATCAAGGAACAAACTTCAATTTGACTGTGTTTAAGGAAATGTGTGGACTACTCGGCATGGACAAAACTCGAACTACACCTCTACATCCTCAATCGGACGGCATGGTGGAGCGTTTTAATCGTACCATCCTAAATAGCCTCTCTCTCCTGGTGTCTAGAGACCAACAGGACTTGGACAAGAAATTGCCTCTTTTCCTGGTTGCCTACAGGAGTGCCACTCATGAGGCCACTGGTTACTCCCCTTATCAAATGCTCTTTGGTCGTGATCTTCGTTTGCCTGTGGATCTTTTGTTTGGCCGTGCTCCTGACGCTCCTTTGTCGCCTGAAGAATACGTGGATGGACTCCAGGCACGGATTCAGGAGGTTCATTGCCTAGCGAGGAACCGAATCGGACTGGCATCAGAAAAGATGAAGACACAGTACAACATAAAGGCAACTGGACATGAGTTCAACGAAGGTGACAAAGTTTGGTTGTGGAATTCCGTACGTCGTAAGGGACTGTCGCCAAAACTACAAAGAAACTGGGACGGTCCTTACACAGTCGTCAACAGGCTGAATGACGTCGTCGTACGCATACGAAAATCGCCACATACCAAACCCAAGGGCGTACACTATAACCGGCTAGCCCCTTATTTTGGCCAAAGTGATTAGAAATTCAAAACTGGAATTTCAGGCCATGGTCATGAAAGTCACTTTTTTTTGTAAATATGTAAATAGTAATTAGTTCTTATTTATGTAAATCTTATTATTATTATTTATTTATTTATTTATTTATTTATTCGTTTGTTTATTTATTTTAAGTGCTTTCCTCTAACTCATGGACTGCACTGCCCTGGACGTGCAGTCTTTGAGGAGGGGGTAGTGTTACAAATTTTGTAAATAGTTAGTGTTTTTACTGTAAAATAATGTAAATAATCTTATTAAGCTCCATTTCTTTACTAATATTAGTTTTTGTTACATTGTCTCTGTTATCAAGCAAACTTGTCTATTATTTTCAGTGAATGTCTAAGGCAGCTTTGCGAAATATTAGAGATATCGCCAAGTTGGCGTCACTTTTGGCGACTATTTTTGGTCGCCAAATTTGGCGATATATCGCCAAGTTGGCGATAAACTTGGCTATTGTTGGCAATGGTCACCCTTCCCTCTCTATGGTAACCCCTCTTTTTAGATATGCTGATACATTGAATGTTATTCTGTGGTTTTCTGGAATATTCGAGATGCCTTTGAAAATTTCCCGTGCATGCTGCGAGCCTATATAAGGAGAGCAATACGAGCTGTCGTTATTATTATTCATCAGTCAGTCATTGAGTGAACTGCGATTGTAAGCAAGTTTGCTTGAGCTTTCTCTACATTGTTTTGAATGTGATTTAGCGTTGAGACATTGTATAAAGAGTCTTTGGGACCTATATCTGTACTTTTACGGTAGACTTGAACAGTTATTTTTGAATATCTAGTAATATTTTTGAGTTTCGAAGACTCTTTTGTTCTGAAGATCTGTAAATAAATTATTTTCTACTTTTCTAAGAGACAAGAGTTTGAAGTCGTCTAACCATAAGATCAAAAGTACCCTATATACGCTACAATATATATATATATATATATATATATATATATATATATATATATATATATACATAGGGGGAACTGAGGCACATTGATACAGCTTTTTTCTAAAAAATTTTTTGGTGTCTAGAAAGCAGAAATTTCAAGTTATTTTTCTATGTGATGTCAGTAAAACCTGTGTAGGGCCATTCCACTGTCCGTGCGGGACAATCAGACACCATAATTCCACCAAATTTGTGTTAAAGGGCTTAAGCTTTTTCAGAAATAAGAATAAATATATTTTTGTAAGTTTATATTTGATATAACAATATCTCAGGCAGGGACAGATTTTTCCTAAATGGTTTACTGATTTAGTTATTAATTAATTTGCATGCGTCAAGTGCAAGACATCTGAATTTAACCACTTGTAATTTGTTGTATGATAAAGATAACATTTCTGCTCTACTAATTTTGCAATTTCAAAACCAAAAAATATATATTAGAGGCTAAAGGTCTCATGTTCATGAAATAAACATTCTTATTTGAAAAATAAATTTTTAAATTGCTAAAAATTTATAACGTATAGTGTCACGTGCGGGACACGGTTGTCACGTGCGGGACATTTGCAAATATCATTCAAGTAACCTTTTCAAAAATCAGAAAATAAAGGAGAATGTAAAAAAGGAGAATGTAAAAAAGAAAATGCATGTTATAGATTTTACAATACAAAAATATTTATTTTAACTTTTTTTGTACAAAGTAAATGTTCAAATTGACATTTTTAAACATAAAATAAAGTAAATGTATAAACAAATATTCAAAAATTTTTTAGAAATTTGAAACAACCTCTTTTATTAGTACAGTGGGGGTTGATATGTTTTTTTACTACATCTTTAAATGAATGTATTATTTTATCTGGATATTGTGGCCACTTGTAGAATTTACCACTTTTTATCATGACAGACACTTCAACACTATCATGATTGGTGCTTGTAATTTAACCAGGATAAATAATCCCGTCATATTTTACAACTACCCATTCACCCATCTTAAAAGAAGCCGCTGTTTCTGATGAGATGTTTAATATAATTGCTTCTGGAGTATTCATAGAATTCTTAAAAAAAGAAAAAAAAATATTTGCATACTTGATAACATGGAAAGATTGAATTGCTGGAATGCTTTCAAAATTTTCCCATATTTTTTTTTTTTTTTTTTTTTTTTTTTTTTGTCTCAAAATAATACTTATTTCTTCTTCAGTGACGTGGATCACTGTTGTTGCTTTCATAACTTTTTTTGCAGCATTAACAAAGTCAGTTGCACTTTGTACAGTTGTACTTCTGCTCATCACTTATTGACGAACAAGACGCTTGTAGACTTGGTAGACTTAGATCTTTCCGTTTCTGCTAAATAAATAACAAACTTTATCAATTATAAATGCTTTTGTCTAAATTTACTTAATTTCATAGAAAAATTTAACTTTAATTCTATTTTAACTTAGAAAAACACAATATAGATAAGTTTTATTATTTTTTTCGGTAGAATAATGACAAGTTCTTAAACACACGACTCTTCTTATTGTATAGAAAAAACCCCTATAAATTAAGTAGATGAATTCTTGCTGGAAAACAATATGTTCTTAAAATAAAAATAACCATCAAAGTGTTCAAGTTTTATTAAAATAAATTTATAAAAAATGGAAATAAAAAAATATTAGCATAAAAAATAGAACTATCATAAAAAAAAAAAAAAAAAAAAAAAAATCTTAATTTCGTTTTAGTTACATAGAATATGTTCTTAGGATAAAATAATCATTAAACTGCTAAAACTAAGCTATAATAAATCTCTATTTAACATTCAGAAAACAAAAATAATCATCCTGCTCATACGGTGTCACGTGCGGGACAATTTTGTTTATATAGATTTCTCCAAATAATTATTTGAAAATGTCTTATGTATTTATGATTAGTGAAATATGAACAATGAATATTAGACTTACCTAAATTGTTGATTTCAAAAGTGTCACTGGATTTTTTTTATTAAAAAAACTCACTCAAAATGTATTATAAAACGCAACATACTTGCTTGCACATGGACGCCATCATTAAACTGTTGTGTTGCCAATCCACAAAAGATAAACTTTACATTCTTACTCAAAACATAAAATTTGACATGTTGCCAATCAGTAAATACCAAAAATATTTATTTAAACAAATTTTTAAAAATGACTATCAATTTACCTTTTTTCATGGAATGGCCCTGTAGTGTGTTATAAAAATGTACAATCGTTGTTTTATATATTATTTTTGCATTTAATTAAAAAAAATCAAAAAAAGTAATTTGTATCAATGTGCCCCATTCCCGCGGCAGATTGATACACTTGGATACGTCTAGCAAAAATAGAGACAAAACAAACCAATGCATATTTTTCATAGAAAAATAGTTAGCAAACCATTTTATATTATTTATAAAAATTCAAATCACCCACACTTTATTTGTAAGCAATATTAAAACAATCAAAATGAAATGTATAATGACCTGATGTTCTGGCTGTTCCTTGTCTAATTGTTGGCTGTGGTAGCTTTGTCATATCTGGTACTTCAACCCTAGCATTATCTTCCTTCTTAGGAAAGTTGAAAAATTACCAAGTTTTCTGTTTGTAAATCGGTTTATAAACAAAAAATAAAGGATAATTATATTAAAAATTCCGTTTTTAATATAATTATCCTGTGCTGTTCTGCAGCTTGTTTCTCTTACGTAACACTTTTCATTTAGAGAATACTTTTTCTCTGGAGAATTGATATAAATTTGAGATTTTCGAGGCTGCCGTCCTTTTCTTTAATTAGTTCTACTAGCACTATATGTTGGGTAAGTTCGTACGTCATCTCTTTGTAAAAATACTATAAAATATTCTAATATAAAGAAATTAAAGCCGTTTCACTTCAATAAAAACTAACATTAGAAATTTTTAGCGAAAAATGGTTGGATTAAGGAGTGCATTTAAAAAAATAAATAAATAAAAGGTAATGAAAAAATGAACTAGAAAAGGATTTAGGTTGTATCAATGTGCTCCGACAAAGACTGTATCAATGTGCCCCATACAGCCATTTTGAATAAAATGAATCTCAAATCCAATAGTATATACGCTAGGGGATGATAGAACACATCAAGGTGAGTAATAGTAAATAGGAAACCAAGGTTCCCAAACGTTTTCCAAAGGAGATAGCCGCCATTAAAGTTTGGGGTCTAAAATTTCAAATACACATTAAAAACGAAAAAATTGGTCGATTGATTTGCGGTTTTCACTGAAACTATTCTTTATGTTGGTATCTTCTTGAAAATAAATTATAAAGATAAATTTCGAAAAATGCCGATAGAGGTCGCTTTAGACTTTGAAGTAATGAAAAACCATTTTTTGCCGTGAATTTTTGAATCTCATTAAATGGTTTCGTAAACTTAGACTTAAAGTTAGATTTTAGTTCAAAATCTGAATATTTGGGAGTGGTTAAGTAGCACAAACTTAACTGTGTTCAAATTGTTTAAATTTCAAATGATTATAAAAAACGGAAAAATTGGTCGATTCGTTTGAGGTTTAAAATAATACTATTCTTTAAGTCAATATCTTCTTGAAAATTAATTTTAAAGATAACTTTCAAAAAATTCCGTTAGAGGGCGCCTTAAACTTCAGAAGAACCAACAACTAATTTTAACCGTTATTTATTGTATCTAATTAAATGCTTTCCAAAACTTATTAAATGTTTTCGAAATCTTAGATTTAAACTTAAATTTTGAATCGTTGGGAGGGGTTAAGAAGCACAAACTGAAGTTTGTTCAGGAGTTGAATTTTAACCCCCTCCCTCCTCCTTTCTCGAACACAGTTCAGTTTTGCACTACTTAAACACTCGCAACGATTCAGAATTTGATCTAAAAATTTAAATCTAAGTATTTGAAAGCATTTAATGAGATTTAAAATAATAACGGTTAAAAATAGTTGTACGCTACTCAATGTCTAAGGCGCCCTCTATCGGCTTTTGTGAAATTTATCTTTAAAATTTATTTTCAAGAAAACACTGATTTAAAGAGTAGTTTCAGCAAAAACCGCAAACGAATTGACTGATATTTCCGTTTTTTTATAATAATTTGAAATTAAAACCTCTGAACACTGTTCAGTTTGTGCTACTTAACGACTCCCAACTATTCAAATTTTAGGTTTAAAATTTAATTTTAAGTCTAAGTTTACGAAAACATTTAATCAGATGGAAAAAATAGCGTAAAAAATAGTTGTTCATTACTCCAAAGTCTAAAGCGCCCTCTATCGGCATTTTTTGAAATTTATCTTTATAATTCATTTTCAATAAAATACCGATATAAAGAATAGTTTTAGTGAAAACCGCAAAATCAATCGACCAATTTTTCCGTTTTTTAAAATCATTTGAAATTTAAACAGTCTTAACTCAGTTAAGTTTGTGCTACTTAACCTCTCCCAACTATTCAGATTCTGAGCTCAAAATTTAAGTTTAAGTCTAAGCTTATGAAACCATTTAATGAGATGCAAAAAATCAGGGCAAAAAATAGTTTTTCATTACTTCAAAGTCTAAAGTGCCCTCTATCGGCATTTTTCGAAATTTATCTTTATAATTTATTTTTAAGAAAATACCGACATAAAGAATAGTTTTAGTGAAAACCGCAAATCAATCGACCAATTTTTTCGTTTTTTATGTGTATTTGAAATTTTGGACCCCAAACTTTAATGGCGGCTATATCCTTTGGAAAACGTTTGGGATCCTTGGTTTCCTATTTACTATTACTCGTCTTGATGTGTTCTATCACCCCCTACCGTATATACCTTGAGTTTAGGGACACCCTGTATATATATATATATATATATATATATATATATATATATATATATATATATATATATATATATATATATATATACTTTATAAGTTATGTACCAAACTACTTATATACTATTATATATTGAACAGCAGAGTTATAGAAAGATGGATAAAATATATTTCAAGATGATAGGAAAATATAATAATTAGCTAATTGATGTGTTGGGTTCAGTAGTGTCAACTTATATGAAACCATGGTGTGCGAGCCTACTCAATAATTATATGTCTCCTATTTCCCTAAATAGCAAAAATTTTGAAAGATTTCAGGGAGTGTTGGAAAGTGTTTTCTAATCCATGCTTAACGCATGTTTTTCTTACTTGATAACAGTTAAAATGCATTTATTTAATGCATAAAAAAGCAAATTACTTTGTATGTCGTTGGTCGCGCTTCTGCTATATAGACGTCAACGGACACAACTGTACTTATACCTCTTGGCCTCCACACGTTTCACAGTTTTGAAAAAGAGGTTAAGTAACTGACCCCTATAACTCAGTAGATAATGGAAAAATCTCTCTTAATTCTTTACCTACAAATAAATAGACATATTTCCAGATAGCCTGTGCACTTAACTCACTTTTTTCAATTTTGTCACTTGTACCCCTTCGTTTCTGGGCTCCTCATATATTATCTTGCGTAAATGGTCCTTGCGTATTATAATTTAAATGCTAGTAATGACGCCAAATTTGGAAGTTGACCTGTTTATAATTGTTTAATTATTTTTTCCCAATTTTTTAAAAAACATTTAAAAAACATTTTTTTACATTATGCATCTTTGTAGATTTATTGAATAATTCCAAAATAAGGTAACAAAAAAAAACGCCGTTTTTAATACATTTTAAATTGCTTTAGAAAAAAAGATAATTAATTTTTGCACTCAGTGACTTCTTTGTACCATTTTCTAAAAATTTTTAACATTGATAAGACTTATATGAAAGTTTAAATGATTCAATTTTCTTTTATCTTTATTTACACCATTAAAAAAAATCAATATTGCTTTAACAGTGCATTTTAATGTTTTAATTACACTCAACAAAACACAATTGAACAGGATACAACTGATAGATGGAAACAGTTGTAACGAATGTGTATTTAATGATTTCCCTTGTTGAAACTTTCTCATTTAGGACTCATTTATTCTCTACTTTTTCAGAAATTACATGTATCAAAATAAAGTTAGTTCAAAATATTTTTTGGAGCTTGTGCATTAAGTGGTCTCAGGAGCCTTACTTTTTACCTGGTGTTGCAATTTAGACAAACATGTCACATTTACTTTATTTCTCAGTTCTTATAAAACATAAATGTGTAAATATTGTTCTATAAACAATTTCTTTAGGCAAGCAAATATTATTCTTTCTAATTAAATAATATTTTTTTTTACATTTTATATTGAAATTTTATTTTTCTGTGGTTAATTTTAATACAAAAATAAAAAGATGTTTTTTTGACTTGCATCCCTTGCGCGTAAGACTGTCTTAAAACTATTTGTTCAAAGCCCCCAAAAATATTGATAATGATGTAAAACTAATATATCTTGAATTTATACTTTATTTAAAGTTATTTATTTATTTATTTAAAATTGACATTAAAAAAATACAAATTTTAAATAATCAATGCAAAATATAATACTAAATTTGAAATAAAAGCTATTCTTCAACATAAAGTGAAGATGTTTACCAATTTTATGCAAATTACTTTATTAGTTTTTGAGAAATTTTACACGCAGTCAATTCAAATCAAAGAACTTTTTTTTTTTTTTTTTTATCAAAACTAAACATAAAAATAATACAATAAAATTTCAGTGCAAATTATAAAAAAATATGCTTTCAATAAAAGATAAAGTAAATTGTCTATATTTAAATCTGATGCATTTATCTTCCATAGAGACAGAAAGAAAAATTTACATATGACATATTGCTCAATTTCAGTATGATATAAAATGTATGAAAATTGAGACCCCTTACACGGAAAATTTGATTCCACTTCTATTGGTAAAAGACTAGTTTTTAAATATCGATTTTTTTAAAGTCCTTTTTGGTCAATTTTTTATGAATATTCCATATGTCACACACTTTTTTAAAATAAAATGTACTGAATTTTATTTGGAAAATTTGCTGTTAAGTTAAAAAGAATATTTCATATATCGAAATTTAATTTCCTTGGAATTGCAATGTGGTTATTCGAGTAATAATTAAATGGCTTTCATAAGTAGCAATCTGTTGTTATTTCCTTTATAATAAAAGATATCTTATCAATTTAATTTCTTGACATCAAATATTCTTGTTTGTATCATGTCAATCGTATAAATATTAATATATTCAGTTTGTGCTATTATAATATTGTAAAATATTAACTACCCTAAAGTACCGAAAATAAGATCTCTTCTCATTATAAGCATCTTGTATACAACTTTTTCCTTGCTTTTCAAAAAAGTATAATTTATAGAGCCTCCTTTTTAAATTTAGTTTTCTGAAACATTTGATCTTTCTAATTTTCAGGAAGCTCCATAATTTGATTTTTTTTTCATTTCATTTAAATGAACGTATCTTGTGAATTGTATTTTTATATATTTTTTTAGATATTATATTAAAATGGCTCTTTTGTATTTCCATAATTTTTATTAATCAATGTAGCTTCTTCAGTTCATTTTTGTCGTATCTTTTTACATATAATTGTATTAGAATAGCTCACTTTGCTACAGATGCTACTAGACCTTTGAAAAGAATGTTTCTTTATAAAGCCACTGTAAAAGTTTCCACTAAATTTTATGCACTAATATTTAATGTATATTTATAATGAGTTTTAGTTTTGAAATTGTTTTATATTTCTTTTAGACTAACTTAAAGTCTCTCTATTCTAACAAAAATGTAACTTAATGCTTTCATAGCTGCTAATAATGATTTTCTTGTGACCGGAGACTTTCTTTGTTAATAGTAAGTGAGCTGTTGCATACACATATATTAAAATTGATAGTGTAATAGAGAAATGTATGATAAACATGCTGACGCAGACGTTTTTATACTGAATAATTACTTTAAGTGATATTTAATGTTAAAGATGATCAAAATCCTTCCATTATTTAAACATTATAGAAGCAAAAACAATACATAGGTATTTTTATACATTTGGGATACTCGCTGTGCAGAAAACATTTTTTTAACTATTTGGAAAATAATTGTTGTTCTTCGAATTTCTTTGTTCTACGAATTAGGAAATCTGATGTATATCTAAATCTTTTTATTGGTTGAATTCCGCAATTTTTTTTTATTTTGTTCGTTTTCTGATTGGTCCATGTTTAATGACCAAAAAAATGGAATACTTCTGTTTTTTTATTTTATTCGTTTTCTGAGTGGTTCATGTTTACTGTCCAGAAATCAAGTATATCTGTTGCCACGATGAAAAAAAATGTTAAATAAAAAGAATATTGCCCAGTTAAACTGATGGCATTGAGCTCACAGGTTACGCATACTAATTGTACATTACAGCCTTATATTTTCAATGGTTAATTCCGTTCGAAAAAAAAATTAAGAAGGGTTAAATAGCTCTCCCCTTTCCCCTTTTTTTATACTTAATCATTAAACCTCCAAAATTCAGAGCAAATTGGATAATTCTTAATAAAAACCCATTTAGCATTTATATAATTTAAGAGGAGTTATCCCCCTCTTTTATACTTAAACATGAAACTTCCAATACTATTCTGAGATTTGAACGAAATCTGACAATTCTGCTTGACAAAACCATTTATATAAATTAAGGGGAGGGCCACCCCCGTTCCCCCTGTTTATACTTATTCAATGAACACCTAATAACAGTCACGGAATGGCCTCATCAGAATGATCCTATATCTAAATTTTGAACAAAAACTTAATTCTGCATGAAAAACCCATTTATACCAATTAAGGGGAGGGGCATGACCCCCCCCCGTTCCCCTCTTATACATATCGAATGAACTCCAAAAACTAATGAGGTAAGCGCCTTGTCAGGATATACCTATATACAAAATTTCAAGTGGATCGGATATTTTTATCATGAGTTATCGCGTTACGCACGTACGCACGCATGAACGAACATACATACATACAGAACCCGCGGGCACATAAGCTCTCAGGCTGTGATAGCCTGTGAGCTAAAAACTACAAAAAATTAATAACTTAAAAATAAATTGAGACACATCTTTTAAACAAATTGCATTTAGAAGAACATTTTCTCTCTATACGACGGTGTAAAAATTGAAAAATTAAAACAAAATTCAATTTATAATTTGTATATAATTAGTACAGGAATATTAATTATTAATCCGTGGCGTACGTAATATAGTACTCTGTTATTACGTAAATCACGTTTTAATCATTGTAAAAATTATGTTTATTATTATTATTTTAAGTATGGAATATTTTTATAAGTCTAAAATTTTAGTCTTTCAAAATATAATTTTCCAAATATTCTTTGTAATTTTTTAAATTACATTTTTTTCTTTTTTATTTATTTATTTTTTTATTGCCGCGCGTCAGAAGTATCGCATCAAATGTGTGAAACTGTTTTGGTGCTGGAAGGAGTCGTTTTCAGAGCTTTATTACTGCGTTCACCCCGGAGAGATTCGGTTTTTGGGGGTACTAGAAAATGGTGTTGTAGTTTAATTTTCTACTTAAATCCTTCCATATTTACTCCTGCTGATACTTTTTTAAATTTTGTTAATTATGAATTTTAATTTTTTTCAGGTTTTACGAACATTTTTAATTGTTATTTTGATTATTTTTTTATTTTATTTTTAGCCTTTTGTAAAACTTAAGAACTCATGTCTAACACTCTCCTTGCCCCCCTTTTTTTTAATTTCATACCCGCACAAAGAAACGTACCTTGTCAATTACCTCATATGTTTTGTTTCCAGAGATTTTGAACATAGGTTAGGGGCTCTTGGGCATGAATGTGAGCGGACTTATTGGTCTGTCTAAAATCTTATCTCATCTTGCTATTAAACTAAAATTCCATTTCTTAATTTGTATATAATTGGTAAAGGAATACTAATTATTAATCCATGGCGTACGTAATACAGCACTCTGTTATTACGTAAATCACGTTTTGATAACCGTAAAAATGATGTTTATTATTTTTTATAAGTCTAAAATTTAAGTCTTTAAAAATATAATTTTCCAAATAGTTGTTATAATTTCTTAAATTGCAATATACATATATATATATATTACTTCGACTCATTTTATGTGGATTTATTTCCATTTTAACTCTAAATATTCTGTTTTTGAGAGATAAGTTTTACATGTTTTAGTAAAGGATATTTTATTTTGTACGCAACAATTGAAATAGCGCAGTGAATAAAAGTTCCTTCAAATAAAAAGTAAAAATATAGTGACGAGTGACTACTGTAAATAGAAATAAAACTTTAAATTAAAATTAAATGTATTACGTATTAAAGTCAGGAAAATATAAAAAAATACGGATTAAAAAACATATTTACACATAAATTTTTAAAGAGAAAGAAAACTGAAAAATAAAAAAATCATTAATATGCGTTAAAAGTCGAAATGGAGAAAAAGTACCTGGGAATTAAAAACAAAAGAAGAGAGTGCAAATAATACTATTTCCTTCCTAACGATAAATATATTTTCGCGTGAATATTGTGAAATGAAATAAAAATTTGATAAAAATTAACTCAAATTTAAAACGTTACGTTTAAGAATGACTTATATAACCCTTTCGGGTCTGATTTTTTTAACATTAATTTTACTTTAATAACATTAACAATAGCTATCCAAATAGATTAATTAAAGTTTAAGAAATATTTCCTTGTCTGAAAGACAACGAATGTTGTTGTTTTGCGTATCATTCAGTTCATATTCTTATGACAATAGGCTTAGAAGAGGTCTAAGAGAGGTTTAGAAAATATTATATTACAAGAAGATTTAACTGCAATTGCAACTTTCTAATACTTTTTGCGTTTTATTACATATGATTCTTATATTTTAAATTCAAAAGTGAAATATATGTTTAAATTAAAAGCATTGCAAACAGAACAAAGAGAATTAAACGCATAATAATGATAATTATTATTACTAAAAGTCTAAACGTAAATTAAAACATGCAGTAAATGCATAGACATATACTAACATTACTACATTCAAATAATAACAAAAGTATTTCCCAAAACAAAATAATACTCCATTAAAATACATGTACTAATACTAGTAGACCAGACCCGAAAGGGTTAAAACCATTATCTTATAGTATTGTTAAAAATATCGGGAAGCTAGGACTCTGTTAGCTAAGTTCATTTTATATTATATAATATAAATATTTAAATAACCATTTTAATTAAATGAATAAACAACCATTAAAACAGCAGCTCATTCGGCTTTAAATCTGCTTCATAAAACGAAAACGAATGAATATCCATTTATAGGGCAATCGCCACAGTTTATTATTATTATTATTGTTATTATTATTATTATTATTATTTCCTAAATCTTTTAAAGCCGGTCAAATTAGCTGATTTCTTGAGATGGAACGTGGGTTTTACAGCATATCTGGGAGGGGCCATAGCCTCCTAGTTTATATAAATGTATTTCATCAATTAATTATTTTTAATAGAAACTATTTAGCGTCTACTGAAGTGAATTTTTAAATAAAAAAAAATAGTTGGATGTGGCAAACCCAAAACTTTCTTTTATCTCATATTTGTGAATACTTCAAGCCTCGCTATCATAGTGCCAAAATTAAAATGGGAATCTGTGTCCATCTAGATGGTTCTAAAGATATGAAATTCCGTACATTATTTACTGAACTATGATTTTCAATAAAATAACGTAAATCATGCAAAAGCCAGCTTAAGCCAGCCACTTGTTGAGCTACTTACACAGAAACCAAATCTGCAATAACGTTTGTAAACATTTAACTCAACCTGAAATTTAATGAAAATCTGTGTATCAGTTCTAGAGATACAAGTATTGAAAAAATCCTGAAAATAGAGTATAGCAACACCATTAACTGATCAATTTACAACAAAAACTAACTAGCACCAATTTATATCATGTACTAACTGAATACATTTTTTTATTGAACTCCGTGGATTAGTTCTTGAGGTAGACCTATTGCAGAAATCGTGAAAAAAGCAGCTTAGCAACAACTTCTGTTTAGAGATTTACACCAACATGAAGAAAATGTTCATTCATGCCATGGATTAACAAGATCTGAAGATTGATCGAAAACCGTGGTTTAGCTTTTAAAATGGAGATGTTGCATAAAAAATAAAAAATGTACTAGATCGGCACCACCTGTTAAGCGATTTATACCAAAAACTAGTTAGTATTAATCTATATCAGGGTCTGCCTGAATATGATTTTATTTTAAAATATGCGCATTAGTTCTTGAGATAGAGCTATTGTACTGCATATCAGCGCCAACTGTCGAGCAATTTACATGAAAATGTAAACAACTTCAATTCATGCTAAGGACTGACTGAATCTGAAGATTGATGGAATGTGCATTAGTTACTGACATATAGCTGTGGTGTAAATCATTAAAAATTGCAGCATATCAGCGCCACATGGTGAACAATTTACAGCAATAACTAATCAGCATTAATAGACATTAGGTACTACCTGAATACAATGCTTTAGTAAAATCTGTGCATTATTTCTTGAAACAGAGCACACGCAAACTTTACGTCACATACATTCAGACAGAATCACAGAGTCGCAATTAGACATTTTGTAACAAGAAAAAAAAGAATCTTTGTTTTTAACCGACTTCCAGAAAGGAGAGGAGGTTATTAGTTCAACGCGTATGTATTTTTTTATGTATGCTCACCGATTACTCCAAAAATGTCCAACCGATTAATTTGGTTTTGGTGTTAAGTGAAAGAGCTTGCTCTCGAGTTGGTACCACTTCAGTTTCATAGAAATTGGTTCATTACTTTTTTAATATTTAGGCAAAAACTAAAATAATTAGTAATTTTTCGCTATTTAAAACTGTTGAAGAAGTTCTCTGAATGGAGTGAATTCAGGATGGTCGAGCTGTCTAAAGCGCTCTGATTTAGCCTGATTTAAACTCTGGTTCTGTCCCGATAGAGTGGGTTCGAACCCCATTCCTGACATGCATGAATACACTAATCTTTTTTTCGTATTATAATTTTTGCATGTACATTTTATAAATTAAATACTAATTATGCAATTACGAATATTTCGTATTTAACCGTTACCACAGAGCATCAGAAATCTTTTTATCAACTCAGTACTTTATCAGTGAAAGAGAACTAAAATAATAGACTTGCGAAAAGTAACATGACGTTGAATAAGTTCAACGAATACAGTGAGCATAGGTTATCAGGAGGAGGTTATCATCACGACGTGTATGTATTTTTTATGTATGTTTACCGATTACATCGAAACTATGCAACCAATTAAACTAGTATTTGTGTTAAATGAAGGAGGCTACACTCGAATTGTTACCACTTCCATTTCATCGAAATTAGATAAGTACATTTTTAGTAATTAGGCAAAAACAAATAAAATAAATGATTTTTCGCAAATTAAAGTAACATGGACGTTGAATAAGTTCGCCAAACGGAATGCAGTCAGGATGGCCGAGCGGTCTAAGGCACCAGATTTAAACTCTGGTTTCGAAGGAAATCGAGGGTTCGAAACCCACTCCTGACATATTTGTGTACAATAATCTTTTCCGTCTTATAATTTTTAACCGACTTCAAAAAAGGAGTAGGAGGTTATCAAATCGACGCTCATGTATTCTTTTTCTTTTTATGCAAAGACCCCATCAGACGTCGAGAGGTTCTTGTCTTGACTGGTAGACAGCAGGGGCTGGGTTCGAACATAATCGCGGCCGTCGGCCTAACCGTTCGGAGTTTTCCGTGGTTTTCTTCGAGCCTTGGATTTCCTTGCGTAAATACGGGTTAGGTTCCTTTAGAAAGACCTCCACGGAGAGCATCACACCCTTTTCGGGCCTATATCCCACATGTATATAATCGGCCGACATAAAATAATCCAAACTAAACCATTTTTTATGTATGTTCACCGATACTCCCAAACAAACCAATCGATTAATCTGGTTTTTGTGTTAAAAGAAAGAGGCTACACTCGAATTGGTACCACTTCCATTTCATCGAAAGTGATTCGGTACTTTTTTAGTAATTAAGCAAAAACTAATAAAATTAGTGATTTCTAGCAAATAAAAAATAACATGGATTTTGAATAATCTCGGGGAGTGGAGCGTAGTCAGGATGGTAGAGAGGTTATAGTGTCAGTTTTAAGCTCAGGTTCTTGAAAGAGAGAGTGGGTTCGAACCCTTCTCCTGACATGGGTACCTAATTTACTATAATTTTTATTAACTGACTTCAAAAAAGTAGGAGGAGGTTATCAATTCAAAGCGTATGGGTCAATCCATTTCAAGTGGTCCAGAAAATATTTTTTTGGTCGCTCGACCATTTTTAAAAAATCTGAAAATTTTTTTACAACAACCCTAACATGATGGAAGTTCAAAATGACCGTTATTTTAATTTTACTATTTTTTGTTTGTGCATGGCGGCCATCTTTGTTTCATCGTGTTCAGCGGTTTTCTCAGATACTAGGATACGCAAAATTGTAAATATCTCGTCTTTTATTTTACCAACTGAAATGGAGATTGCAGCATTTTGTTCAGAATAAAATAGGCCAAATTTACAATGGTAGAATAATTTTGGAAAATAAATTTTTACTGGTGAAATTTTAGATCAAAATTTAAGATTTTTTCCGAAATCAATCCATTTGCAAGAGGGAATTTTTTAAGCAAAGAAAACTGTCAACCTTACACAATTTTTTCTACAATTAGGTCAAAAGTGTGTATACTCATACTCCAAGTCCCAGATCTGGGAGTTTATTTGTCTTTGCGAAAAAAATTCCGTAATTCTTCAAAAATTTCAAAAATCGCACTTTTTAGGCTTTGATATCTCTGGTGAGGCACGAGATAAAATATTGAAACTCTGGCCTTTGATAGTATTGTGCAGTAGTGTTATGTACAAAAAATATCAAGAAGGAGATTTAACTACAAGCTGAGATATGACATGGACAATTTCTGAAAAATAATATTGTCAAATTATTGTAACGTACTATATAATTGTTCCACAAGACTGTCAACCTTACACAAATTTTTCTACAAATAGGTCAAAAGTGCGTGTACGGATACACCAAGTCCCAGATCTGGGAGTTGATTTCTCTTTGCGAAAAAAATTCCGAAATTCGTCAAAAATTTCAAAAATCGAACTTTTTAGGCTTTGATATCTCTGGTTGAGCACGAGATATAAATCTGAAATTCTGGCCTTTGATAGTATTGTGTAGTAGTGTTATGTACAAAAAATTTCAAGAAGGAGATTTGAATACAAGCTGAAATATGACATGGACAATATGTGAAAACAATACTGCCAAACTATTGTAACCTTCTATGTAATTGTTCATACCTCCAAAATTTTAAATTAATTATTTAGGGTACAGAGTTAAATGTTAATTACAAATATCTTCTTCAAATGCGTCTTTGTGATTTAAACAATTCAGAATGTATGCTAAGCCAATACACTATTTGTCCAGAGGACCAAACCTACTACAAATGCTATTGCAACAAATCTTACTCGGTACACATTTCAGGAAAAATAAATTTCAGACAATGGGTTGCAACTTATCGAGTTGACATAGTTTCAGTTATTAAACCTAGATAATTTTATTCAAGTTAACAAGGGATGACAAGACTTGGGTGGCTTCAAATAAAATTTTGAGAAAGAACAGCCTGATGGATTGACAACAGTAACTGGTCGAACTCATAACATCTCTCGTAAATAGTGTTAAGCTCTTTGTTGAGCACATATAGTATCTTTGTAAATTAAACATTTATTATTAAACTGTTTTCAACAAACGATATTTTCTGTGTAAATATTGTAATAAATGAGACTAATTTCATTTCTCCAAATGTATTCATAATAGCATTTCTTAACATTTTTTTTTCACCGTATCTCAGCTTATAATCAAATCTCCTTCTTGAAATTTTTTGTACATAACACTACTACACAGTACTATCGAAGGTCAAAATTTCAGATTTTTATCTCGTGCTCCACCAGAGATATGAAAGTCTAAAAAGTGCGATTTTTGAAATTTTTGACGAATTTCGGAATTTTTTTCGCAAAGGGAAATCAATCACAGATCTGGGACTTGGTGTATGTGTACACGCACTTTTGACCTATTTGTAGAAAAAAATTGTGTAAGGTTGACAGTCTTGTTGAACAATTACATAGTAGGTTAGAATAGTTTGGCAGTATTGTTTTCACATATTGTCCATGTCATATCTCCGCTTGTAGCCGAATATCTTTCTTGAAATTTTTGTACATAACATTACTACATAATACTATCAAAGGCCAGAATTTCTGATTTTTATCTCGTGCCCCACCAGAGATATCAAAGCCTAAAAAGTGCAATTTTTGAAATTTTTGAAGAATTTCGAAATTTTTTTCGCAAATAGAAATTAACTCCTAGATCTGGGACTTGATGTATGAGTACACGCACTTTTGACCTATTTGTAGAAAAAATTGTGTAAATGTGACAATTTTCCTTGAATGAAAAATTTCCTCTTGAAAACGGATAGATTTGGGAAAAAATCTTAAATTTTGTGCTAAAATTTCTCTTGTAAAATTTTATTTTCCAAAATTATTCTACCACCATATATTTAGCCTATTTTATTCTGAACAAAATGCTGCAAACCCTATTTCAATTGGGAAAATAAAAGACCAGATATTTACAATTTTGTGTATCCTAGTATCTGAGAAAATCGCTGCACACGATGAAACAAAGATGGCCGCTATGCACAAACAAAAAATAGTAAAATTAAAATAACGATCATTTTGAACTTCCATCATGTTAGGGTTGTTGTACAAAAAATTTCAGATTTTTAAAAAATGGTCGAGCGACCAGTGTTGGACCACTTGAAATGGATTGACCCGTATGTATTTTTTATGTATGTTCACCGATTACTCCGTAACTATCCTACCGATTAACTTGATTTTTATGTTAAATGAAAGAGGTTACTCTCGAATTGGTACCATTTCAATTTAATCGAAATTGGTACAGTATTTTTCAGTAATTATGCAAAACCTAATAAAATTTGTGATTTCTCGCAAATTAAAAGTAACATGGACGTTAAATAAGCCAGTCGAATAGCGGCAGTCAGATGGCCGAGCGGTCTAAGGCGCCAAATTTAAGCTCTAGTTTTCAAAGGAGAGCGTGTGTTCGAACCCCACTCTTCGCATGAGTGTATAATTTGCTATAGTTTTTTCCGTATTATAATTTTTATTAACCGACTTAAAAAAAATCGTTTACTTTTCACTAAAAAGAGAAAAATAAACTTTTCTACCAAAAATTGAACCGACTTCAAAAACTACTGCAAAGTTAAAAATATTTTTTTTTACATAATTCTAATAAAAAATTAAATTAGGAGCATAGTATTTACCGTGCGTATTATTTTGCTTATGTACTTTCATTTGATTTTTGGAGTCGGTGCCAGCCAAGACAAGTTCAAAATTAAAATTAATTATCCAATGCAAATCGTAAATGTATAAAGTTATTTTTTTTAAAACTGAATATTAAATCGTAAAAAAAAAAACTTGTAGATACATGGATGTGTGTCTATTGTAAAATTACATGTAACTTGGCTTGGCTGGCACCGACTCCAAAAAATCTTTTTAATATACATAAATAAAATAGTACGCATGGTAAATATTACGCTCTTAATTAAATTTCTTATTACAATTATGTAAAAAAAAATATTTTTCACTTTGCAGTAGTTTTGAAGTCGGTTCAATTTTTGGTAGAAAAGTTTATTTAATATGTAAATCCGTCAAAAAGCGTAATTCTAAAATGTTCACGAATCCATTACTTTTTTCTTGTAAAGATATATAAAAGTAAAAATGTTAATTTAATATTATTTTATTTTATAAAATTATAAATACCCTCTGAAATTTCGTAAATTCTGAATATTCCCTTAACGTCACAATTTTTCCATAATTTTAGAAAACTCAATTACACACCCCAGCACCTCAAGAATACATAGAATCTCATGTCTGCTAATGGGGAGTTATCTTTGGCATTTTACAGTATTTCTTCCTTCAATTACACATCCTGGACGTCTTAAAACAATAGAATCTCCTGTCTGCTAATGACGACTTATCTTTGGAATTTTACAGTATTTATTTCCTCTAATTACAGATCCCGGCCCTCTTAAAACAATAGAATCTACTGTCTGCTCTTGGGGACTTATCTTTGTTATTTTACAGTATTTTTTGTTTAAATTACACATCCCAGCCCTCTTAAAACAGTAGAGTCTACTGTCTGTTAATGGGGACTTACCACTCGTATTTCATAGTATTTCTTACTTCAATTACACATCCTGGCACACTTAAAACTATAGAATCTCCTGTTTGCTAATTAGAACTTATCTTTGGTACTTTACAGTATTTATTCCTTCCTAGAAAACCACTCTAATAAATGTTTTCCTTAAATAGATTAAGAAACTAGGCAGCATTAAATGCATGTATTTATAAACAAAAAAAATAATTCTTTTATTAAAATTTAAAAGAATATACTTAAAACGTTATACGATACTGTTATTAAATTCAAATTATTCCATTATTTATTTTACATCTAAGAGAATATACGGTTAAAAAAATTCTTTTTTAACCTTTTTTTTATTATTTATTTTTTCTCCCTTTTAAAAGACATCCAAGAATATCCTTGAAACGGCCACATATGGTTTTTGATGTCAAGATAGCGAACGTATTTCTGCGTTTCAAAGTTGTTAAAAAGTAGCTTATTTAATTTAATACTCGTACGAAGTAGTTAATTTATGAATATACATATATATAGAGAGGGGAAAACAGTGAAATTGATATATTGTCGAAGTTTTTATGATATTTAAAGAATTTTTTAAAAGATAACTCATTTTAATATAATTAATAAATATAACTTTGGAGAATAAATATATAATTATTATTTCCTTTCTAAAATTTATATATACACGCACACACACATATATATATATAATTTATATTTCTTATTTCTTCTTTATTTGGATATTTTTTTTTTACAAATGAAAACTGATTTTAAAATATTTTGACACTTAGCTACATGATAAGCACTAAGCATTTGTCATCGTCTCAAGGGAAAAATCTAACATCTGAAATATCTTGCTTATTTTATAAATCTCAAGTGGCATCACTTCTCACACTTGATAAATTTATCTAGTGCAATAAATCCCTAAGATCCCGTCAAACAAAGAATAACACAGAATTGTTGATAATATACACATAAAAAAGTTTACTTTTTTGAAGAATATCTGTTTGTACATAGTAAAAAATTAGATCTGGTAGTTTAGAGAGTTTGCACTTAGTAAACATTTTTTTATTATCATAGTATTTAAACGAACATTTAACATTATATTATTGACTTTTATATTGATAGTTAACATATTTAATGCATGTAATAAAAAAGTGCTGCACAACAGAACTGTCATAAATTTATAAAAAATAAAGAATTAGTTGTTGTCAAATGAAACGTAAATGTACAGGATTTAAGTCATTTTTTGACAAAATCTAAAATTAAAAGTATACCAAATGAAATCTTTGCATTTTTTAAAGATGCCACATGTTGTATGAATTTGTATATGAATATGTGAATATGTATGCATACATATATGCGTATATGAGTTATATGCGTTGCAGTAAAGCATAGTGAAGGAAAAGAAAAAGAATTAAAGTATTAAGAAAAAATACCCTAAGAAATTTAACTTCTTTATTAGTATTTTAAAACTTCATTAAAATAAATTCCATATTAAATAAAACAGGAATTATAATTATCTTTTAATTTAAATGTAGGCAACCATGGGCAAATTTCTTTTTATCTTACTTTGGCCAACCATTTTTTTTTTATTAGAAGCACATGATGGTTGGCACATTAAAAAAAAACTTTATATCTAACATGAAATAAGATAATTTGAATCGCGCAAGTTTTATACAAAACATTTAGATTTATTTTTGACTTAAGTACTTGTTCGATTATAATATATGCAATAATTTAAAACTGTGGACCTTCAGTTATTTTTTGTATTGTTTAGAAATATATTTGCATGCAAATTATTTATTGGTTTGTAGATTTTTATAATGTTTACTGAAATGCGTTGATGTTCCTTTTATATAATATTTTATTTTCTAAGTTTATTTCAATTTTGCTAATGAATTTCTGCATTTATATGCATATGATTTAAATTTAATTTATTTTTTTTAATTCTTGTATAAGTGTTAACGTGTAACCAACGGTATATCTTAATTATTTAACTCATAATACGTTAGATAGTTCCATTCAGATCAGTGTTTTATTAAATAATATATACAGGGTGATTCAGCTCGTCGGTGACAAACTTTAAGGATCGATAGAGCACACCTAGACGAACATTTTTGAATAGGGAATGTAGGGTCCCTGACGCGATGGTAAGGCGCTAGGCGCTTTCGGAAATTTGGGTGCCGAAATTCGAAACGTCATAAAAACTAGGGAAATGGTTAGATTTTCTTGCTTGTTGCGTCGAAATGATTCTGTTTGTTTAGACTTTCTTCAGTACCAATTTGATAAGCGTATCTCTTAAAACATGGATAGGGGGCGCTGCAGACTTTGGAGAGCTAGACAACAACTTTAAGCCCGTTATTTTGATAATTTAACACATGCTCGCCAAAGTTTATACTCTAACTTAAAGTTTGAACCCAAAAGTAGAGCCCTGCAAAAAGCGTAAGAGCCGGAATAAAATGTCAAAGTACAGGGTGGTCGAAACTCGGAGGCTCCTAAGAGATAAACAAACAGATTTCTTGACTTATGGCATGCATTTTCATGATTCTGTTTGCTGGGGCTCTCTGAAACTCAGTTGAACGGTACAAAAAGAAACATCGATAGGGGGCGCTTTGGGCAAAAAACATAATTCGTTGACATTTCGGACGCTAACTGGAAACGGTCCCAGCAAAAAATGAACTGCAGTTTTTTGTAGAAGTGAAGTGTTTTTGAGGTTTTTCTAAAATTTCTCTAGTCTTTCTGTAGTGCAATCTCAACTATAAAATCACTTCAGTTATTTTGTAGTTAATTAAAGGTGATTTTGCAGTAATTTATTTTAAACATTCTGTGCGCTATTAACTTTGAAAACACTGTAGTTTTTATAAAGTCATTTTATAATGAAAAATTAAAAAATATATAAGGCTTTATAACCGTAGAATCACTGCAGTGAATTTTAAGTTATTATCCAACCATTAATTTAGAAGTACATTTCCGATGCATCTCTCGTATAACTGTAGTTATTGTCCGATAAATTCACAGAATTTAATCGGAGAAAAATAATTTCAAATATGCTTCAAAATCGAACTGGGGATTTCTCATCACATCGAACCACTTCCGTAGTAAAAAATTTATTAGTTCCAACTTTGTTTTGTTACTTGGAAATTACAAGTTTTAATACATTAAAATCCATTTCTTTTTTTTAAATTCAGACATGAGCGTCCTTATCTATGCTTCCTTCCCCCTAACATAAAATTCTTAGTTCCTTTATTATTTTAAGCTAAGAGAAAGAAAAAATTAATTTCACTAAATTACATTTCGAAATCCAGTGAGGGGTAGTGACTACCTGTGCCTCCTGCATACAACGGAAATTTCTTAGTTCCTTTAAGTTACTCTAAACGAATAAATTTTGCGAGGTTTATCAAAATCCGAGAAAAAATATATTAAGTTTCAAAAGCTATGAGGGACAATGGGTCTTTCACTCACCAGCCCCTTAATGCGAAATTTCTTCTTACTTTTTGTTGTAAATTTCTTGAAAATTATACATTTTACCATGCTTTTGAAAATATCAGAAAAGAAAAATTTTGTTAATGTATATATATATATATTTTTTAATTTAGGAAGGGGCAAATACTTTCTTCTACCTCCTCCCTAACAGAAAATTCTTGTTCTTATATTTTAAGCTAAAGAAAAAGATTGAATTTCAGTTTTTTTTCAAAAATCGGAGAAAATATTAGTTAAATTTCAAAATCGAGTGAGGGAAAATGGCTCATCTATTCCCCCACCTTTCACGGAAAATTCTTCTTTTCTTTATTTAAATCACACTAAAAGAATAAGTTTTATTATGCTTTTGTAAATTGGAGGAAAAATTGCTAATTAAATTTCAAAATCTAGGGAGGGGCAATGAGTCTACAACCCCCTCCTTAATTGAAAATTTCTTATTCTTTCTTTCTAAGTTACTCGAAAATTTTACATTAGGTTTTTGAAAAAAAAAAAAAAAAAAAAAAAAAAAAAAAGAGGAAATTTTATTTAATTAAATTTTAAAATCCAACGAGCTCCTCTGCTTCCTGCCCCCATACACCTCCATCTTCATAACTGAAAATTACTTGCAATTAACATACTATTACTTCATTTTAAAATCGACATACAAATATTTGAACCATCAAATAATTTTTTAAATCGCTCTTTAAAATTATTATTCGATCTAAACTTATGAATCGTAGAAAGAAAAAAAACACTTCATCAGTTAATTGAAGTGTATTTTCTAAATATGTATTCATTTTAAAAGCACATCAAAATTTATTATTTCATGCAAATATTAAATTATTAAAAGTGTTTAAAATTATTTTACAACTCATAAATATATTGAAAAATCTAGTCATTTTTTTATATTAAAATTTAAAAAAAAAATCAGAAATTTCCCTTTGTAAAAAACGATTTACCAAAGAAAAAAAAAGAAGAAAATTAAATTAATGTTTCTATTTTATTTTTAGGTAAAAATGTAGATAAGTTAACAATCAAATATATCTACATAATCATTAAAAACATATGCTACATTAAAAATTAAAAACGACATAAAATAAATCCTTATTCTAATTCAAAGTTATTAATTATGAACTTCTTATTTTATAAAATTAATTTTTCCTTTTTACAAATATATTTTTTTAAATTAACACATTTAATTACATTATAATTCCTAAAAAAATTATATTATCAGAAAAACCTCTAAAATTCGTTTATTTTTTTTAATTTGCAAGAAAGATTCAGAAATATTCCCCATTTAAAAAACTCACTACCAAAAAAGAAAAAAAAAAAAAATATATATATATATATATATATATATATATATATATATATATATATATTATTTTTATTTAATTTTTAAATTAAAAAATGTTTATGAATAACAAATTATTATTCTAACACAATATTATATTCTTATTTTATAAAATTAATTTTTCCTTTTTACAAATATATATCTTAAATTAACACATTTAATTACATTATAATTCCTAAAAAAATTATATTATCAGAAAAACCTCTAAAATTCGTTTTTTTTTTTTTTTTTTTTTTTTTTTTTTTTTTTTTTTAATTTGCAAGAAAGATTCAGAAATATTCCCTATTTAAAAAACTCACTACAAAAAATAATTAAATAAATAAATAAATAAAATACTTTTATTCAATTTTTAAATAAAAAAATGTTTATAAATAACAAATTATTATTCTAACACAATAATAAAAAATATGTTTTACCTTATCATTAAACGACATAAAATGAATTTTTATTCTAAGTAAAAAATATTAATTACCGACCCATAATTTATTAAAGTAAGTATTTCCATGTCGAAAATATATATTTTATAATATTAAAACAACGCGTGTAATTACATTAAAATTCTTAATAAAAAATTATTATTTTCGCAATTAGCCTTAAAAATAAAATTATTTTATTAAATATTTACTGATTTTTAAATTCAGAAGAAAAACCAATTTATTTGCTTTAGCTAATTCGCTAAAGTAATTGTTTAATTCATTTAATATTAAATTGTCTTTAAAATACACGCCCATATAAACGAATTACAATAAATAAATAAATAATAAAATAAAAGCACTTTAAAACATTCAATTTTTCTGCCTGCCATTCAGCTTTTGCAACAAATAACCTTTAATTGAAATGCCTCCCCTTTATACCTCGCACAACACAAAGCACACAAGTCTCAACGGGCAAGTGGTCAAAGCGTGTCTCTCCTGCACCTGGGATCGTCAGTTCGAGTACAACTGTTTGCACAGTCAAAATCTGCCTTTGAAATGTTAAAAAGCAAGCTTACCAGTATGGTCAATAGATGGCGCCATCAGAGCCAATTTTTTTGGGTGGGAGGGGCATTTAACTTCAAATTCACTGCAGAAAATGTGTAGTTATGAACTACACATTCACTGTAGTGATTTTGTAGTTGTTGACTTCGAAAAAAAAGCAGTGATTTGTGCCAAATCACCACAGTTTCGCAACTGCATTTTCTTTGCAGTTTCACTGGAGTTCATTTTTACCTGGGGGGCGCTACGATCAGTTAGAAACAAAACAAGAGAGTAATTAACTTATCATAAGAAGCTATTAAAACTGCAGTTTGTTTGTTTTTTTTAACAAACACAGCTGGTTTCAATCATGCACAATGCGCGCAATAAAATTTACATAAGGTGCTTTTTGCTGATTTATGCAAAAGATATCGTACCATATCGATATGCAAAAGATACGTAATGCGTAGACGACAACGCGAGATAACGTAGTTGTATGCGCAGACACGTCTTTTGAACGTGCGGTACCTACTTAAGCTTCGGGTTACTTGTCTGCAGATCGGTAGTAGGATGGAACGGTACACAAACTCTGAATTGGCTGACATGCATTTGGTGTATGGCGCTGCTGGTTGTAATGGACGAGCCGCTCAGCGGTTGTACGCCGAGCGTTACCCCAACAGGCAAATCCCCTGCCATGCCTTCTTCGCTCGAGTACACCAGAGGTTGTCCACAACGGGATCTTTCGACGGAGGCAGGCCTGAACGGGAGCGATCAGTGAGCACCCCCGACAACGAAGAGGCTGTGCTTAACCTGGTTGAGGACAACCCAGGTCTTTGCACGAGAGATATCGCCAGACATATTGGCATTTCGCAAGCAACTGCGTGGCGCATCTTACGTTCCCAGAATCTGCACCCCTACCACATCCAGCGGGTGCAGTTGCTCAGAGAGCAGGATTTTGGCCCTCGAGTGGAATTCTCAAGATGGTACTTGGCGATGAGATCCAGGGATCCCCGTTTTGTAAACAGCATTTTGTTTACGGACGAGTCCACCTTCAGCCGGGAGGGAATGTGGAACGCCCACAACAGTCATGTGTGGTGTGATGAAAATCCACATGAAACCAGAAGCCGAGCAGCCCAGGAGCGTTTCTCAGTAAATGTGTGGGCCGGCATTCTGGGGGATTGCCTCATTGGCCCTTATTTGTTACCTGAACGGCTGACAGGTGGAAATTACCTGATTTTCCTGGATCAAGTGCTGCCGCAGCTTCTGGAGGAGGCGCACGTACCCGAAGGTTCGCGTCGCCAGATGTGGTTCCAGCACGATGGAGCTCCGGCCCATTACACGAACGACGTGCGTCTCCTTCTAAACGCAAGGTATGGTCAGCGGTGGATCGGGCGTGGGGGTCCAGTTCACTGGCCTGCCCGATCACCAGACCTCACCTGCTTGGATTTCTTCCTTTGGGGTTACCTGAAGGCCGAGGTATACCATACACCTGTCAGCAGTGCTGAAGAACTTGTGGCGCGCATTGTGGCAGCTGCAGGGCAGATCAGAGATACTCCTGGCATTGTTGGAAACACACACTCCTCAATGCGACGGAGGTGCGAAGCCTGCATCATGGCCCAAGGTCGAAATTTCGAGCATCTTCTGTAGTGTTATTTTTTGTAAATAAATTTCCAGTATCATTGATGTTTTTGGTCTAAATTTATTCAGAAGTGTTGAGCAGAGGTAGAAAATGTGTTTTCATTATTACTAACTGATCGTAGCGCCCCGTTTCCAGTTAGCGTCCGAAATGTCAACGAATTATGTTTTTTGCCCAAAGCGCCCCCTATCGATGTTTCTTTTTGTACCGTTCAACTGAGTTTCAGAGAGCCCCAGCAAACAGAATCATGAAAATGCATGCCATAAGTCAAGAAATCTGTTTGTTTATCTCTTAGGAGCCTTCGAGTTTCGACCACCCTGTACTTTGACATTTTATTCCGGCTCTTACGCTTTTTGCAGGGCTCTACTTTTGGGTTCAAACTTTAAGTTAGAGTATAAACTTTGGCGAGCATGTGTTAAATTATCAAAATAACGGGCTTAAAGTTGTTGTCTAGCTCTCCAAAGTCTGCAGCGCCCCCTATCCATGTTTTAAGAGATACGCTTATCAAATTGGTACTGAAGAAAGTCTAAACAAACAGAATCATTTCGACGCAACAAGCAAGAAAATCTAACCATTTCCCTAGTTTTTATGACGTTTCGAATTTCGGCACCCAAATTTTCGAAAGCGCCTAGCGCCTTACCATCGCGTCAGGGACCCTACATTCCCTATTCAAAAATGTTCGTCTAGGTGTGCTCTATCGATCCTTAAAGTTTGTCACCGACGAGCTGAATCACCCTGTATATATTAATAAGCATATAAAATATACAATTTTTGTGTGTTTTCGTAAATTATATTTATTCGACTTATTAACAAATCCTTGTATTATCTCATTTGTTTCTATAATTAGTTATTTTAAGGATATCCGCGTCTCAAAACCTAGGAAACCTAAAATAAAACAAACTAAATGCATTAAAAAATTCGGACAGTATATTCCAAAACGAAAAATAAGCGCACGGGCAAGGCTAAATGGAAAAGGCTGTCATTCTAATGTCCACTATACATCATGATAAAACTAATACGAGACAGAAAGAGAAATTCGAAAAGATTCTATTTTTTAATGAAATGAAATATGGAGTGGATATAATTGAAAAATATACATTGGAAATATATACAAAAGATAGGCGAACAGCCACATAGTCGTATGAATTATTTATTAATAATGTGAGTATAGCTTCACTTCCTGCTTAAGCTATACATACTGCCTATAATCGTATGGTTAGTCATAAAACAGGATCCAGATTTTGCGGGATTTAGGGGAGACCTTGATCATTCCAGTAATTGAAGATCAATCACAAAACGTACAGGCTTTAAGACATTTTTCGATAAAATCTAGAATTAAAAGTATGCTGAAAAAAAAACTACATCCATACGAATTTGTCAGTTATTAAGAACCCTGCCCATAGACTTTAAATCGAGATGAAATAGGAAAGATAAAAGTATTTGTTGTCAGATGTGTTTGTTAGAGCCTAAACAATTGCACACCAAAACGAGAAAATCATACAAAAAATATGAAAAGCTTATACGTGATGTTCATTTGTCACCTTTTGCTATAGTAATGCTTGTCTTTAAAAATTCCCGCAAATGGAAATATTTTAAGATAAAATGTCTGACTCTTATTTTCACATATTTTCATATTTATTTCAAGTTTTACAATCTAATTTAAATAATTTATAATTTAACGTATTTTTTCACAAAAATATTGTGTAGGTACTCAGGCTCCAGGTTATTTATGAGAAACATACAAATGTTAAATATCCCAAAATAATAATAAAAAAATTCCAAATTTTAAAGTGGTTATGCTAATGGACAGTGAATACTACAAATAAGAAGGGTCAAAGTTCAATTTAGTTTTTTTTTGTGTTAACAATCTGAAATCGTGAAAAAAAGAGGAAAATATAACCATGTACCCGATCATTAAGATAAGGGGTAAATAAATATTGCAAAGTAAAGTGTATATATATATATATATATATATATATATATATGTGGTTGTGTGTGTATGTATACATGTGTGTGTATGTATATGTGTTACTTCTATTTTTTTAACATTCTATGATTTTACATCAATTACTAATATATGCAAAAAAATTAATTTCAATATTTTTGTTTATATTATATTGTAATTACATTTTATTTATATTTATATTTATATTTATATTTTGTTCATATTTTAATACAGGTGAATTCATTTTAATTACATTTATATGCATGTCTGTGCACACACACACACACACTTATTATATAAATATGTTTATATACATATATATTCATATAAATTTATTTTGATCATAAATATATTGCATGTTTTTGTACCGGAAAATGAATAATCTAAAACCTTAATAAATTCTTTTTATGATTTTTTACAACAAAAGCTTTCAGGAAATTATTTACATCGAGATATGTCTTTGCAATTTATTACACTGCATTCTAAATATCTTGCGTTGAAGCATGTGATAATTTGTACACCGAAAGGGAAATTGAAGAAACTTTTTCGTCGAGAAATAAATTTACCAAGCAGCAATGTTACAAAAAGAAACGGAAAGGAAATCACGGAATCAGAAGGTAACCTCCTGTGTTCTTTTGTTCTTTTTCGAGAAAGAACGCTGGTGATTAATTCAGCATCTCTTTCCCCAAATCTTTTACAAAAGAGTGAAAATTAGAGTGAAGTAATTTTCTATATATGTTTAGAAGGGAATACTGGTATGTAACTAAATACGAAAACTGTATATGAAGAGTACAATAGGATATGTTTGTTTATCTCCATATGAATACCAGGTAGATGTAAATGTGATTTGAATACATTTTTAGCATATTGTTAGGTAACTTGCAGATCTTGGACAGCTAAAATAAATTACGTATGGGTAGAACTCAGATCTAGGTCCAAAGTTGCCTTACACAAATATATATATATAGTATTTATTTATAAATATATTGCATGTTTCAGAACGGAAAGATGAAAAATCCAAATCCCAGATAAATTTCATTTATGATATTTTACTACAAAACTTTTCAGGAAAATACTTACATCAAAGTATCTCTTTGTAATTTGTTACAATCTATTCTACGTATCTTGCGTTGAAGCATGTGCTAATTTGACGCCGAAAAGGAAATTGAAGTAACTTTTTCTCTCCGAAAGAAGTTTACCGAGCAGCAATGGTACAAGAAGAAACGGAAAGGAAATCACGGAATCAGAAATTAACCTTCTGCGTTCTTTTGTTCTTTTCCTAGTAAGAAAGTTTGTGATTAATTCTGTATCTCTTTCTGCAAATCCTTTATAAAAGAGTGAAAATGCTTAATTTTCCATATCTTTAAAAGGAAATATTGATGTTTATTAATATAAGAAAATTGTATATGAAGAAGAAAAAAAATAAATACTTGTTTATGAACATATGGATGTCAGGTAGATATGAACGTGGTATTTAAGTTTTAGCATAATGCTCGATAACTAACAGGCTTTGACAGACTAAATAGGAAACGTATAGATATAAGTGAAATCTGAGGTCCAAAGCATATTTAACACACAAATAGAAATTATATAAATAAAATTCTGCATTCTAAATAATTTAAAATTTAATGCTAATAAAGAGATATGGAGCTAAATAAAATGTAATCTTTGTGAGATTTTAGATATATTTCTAACCTCTAAACAACTACTGCACCGTAATAAAAAGTAAAGAAAGTAAAATTCTGTGCATTTACTGTACTTTTTCTAGGAAACTGGAATTCCTAAAATTTTTCTTGTAACGGTAGCTGCAAAAACTCTTGTAATCGATTGTGTCGCATGAATGTCGGCTGCTAACGTTACTTGGAATCCCCGTTTCTCGAAAAATGTTTAGTACGGTTTTTTTTTTTTTTTTTTTTTTTTTTTTTTTTTTTTTTTTTTTTTTTACAGTGTGCTAAATAAAGTAAGGTAAACGAAAATTAAATATTACATGAAATATAAAGTAAATAAAATTAGTTAGAAGTTGTTACCGCAACACCGCAAAAGAGAATTTTTTTTTATAAAGGGAAATTTTTACTAATTATACTAATGAGTCATAAGCTACTTTAAAATACCGAGTTTATACATATAGATGGAGTAGATTAATGTTTTCCAAAGCCAAATCTTAATACCTTAATGTGCTTAAAAACAGTTTAGGGATTCCCAGTGGAATTTTTATTCACCTGGTATTTAAAAATTTAGACCGCTGTCTTAAGAAATGCTACCTTTTGCGTTTTTCCATATGTTAAAATTTCTGAAATTTTTTGACGATTTATGTTCATAATCACCCCTAGATTAAAAAAATAACCCTCCCTCCAAATTCAAAACTTTATCTATATATGTATATGTGTGTGTGTTTGTGTTTGTGTGTGTGTCAATACTGTATTATATTTAAAATATTGCTGTATGTAACTTGAATAAAATTCATTTTTAATATTTTTTTCATATACAATCATAAATTCCTATTGGATTATATTGGATTTTGAAAGTTGTTGCGTATTTTGTTATGTTTGTTTGTTTTTTGATTAGAATATTATACTGGTGCATTTTGTATGTACCTACAAATGTGCATTTATAAAGATGTTACGATATACAGGGTGATTCTAAATTTTTTTCTTACAATAAAAGAGGGGTGATAGTACACATCAAGACAAACAATATTAAATAGGAGACCAAGAGTCCAAAACGTTTTCCAAAGGAGATAATCGCCATTAAAGTTTAGGGACCAAAATTTCAAATAAACATAAACAACGGAAAAATCGGTAGATTGATTTGCGGTTTTGACAAAAAATATTCTTTATGTCGGCAATTTCTTGAAATTAAATTATAAAGATAAATTTCAAAAAATGTCAATAGAGGGCGCTTTAGACTTTGGAGTAACGAACAACTATTTTTCGCCGGTATTTTTTGCATGTCATTAAATGTTTTCGTAAGCCTAGATTCAAACTTAAATTTTGAGCTCAAAATCTGAATAGTTGGGAGTGGTTAAGTAACACAAACTGAGCTGTGTTCAGAGGATTCAAATTTCAAATGATTATAAAAAAAACAGAAAAATTTGTCGATTCGTTTGCGGTTTTCGCTAAAACTAATTTTTAAATCAGCGATTTCTTGAAAATAAATTTTAAAGATAAATTTCACAAAATGCCGATAGAGGCCGCCTTAGACTTTGGAGCAGCGTACAGCTATTTTTAACTCTTTTTTTAATCTTATTAAATGATTTCAAATGCATAGACTTAAATTTTGGACTCAAATTCTGAATCGTTGGGAGTGTTTAAATAGCGATAAATTGAATTGTGTTCGAGGAGGAAGGAGGGTTAAATTTCAACTCCTGAAAACACTTCAGTTTGCGCTTCTTAATCCCTCATAACGATTCAGAATTTTAGCTCAAAATTTAAGTTGAAATCTAAGCTTCCACAAACATTTAAAAAGCTTTTGCAAGCATTTAATTAGAACCAAAAAATAATGGTTAAAATGAATTATTGGTTACTCTGAAGTTTAAGGCGTCCTCTGACGGAATTTTTTGAAATTTATCTTTAAACTTATTTTTAAGAAGATACTGACTTAAAGAATAATTTTATTTTAAACCGCAAACGAATCGACCAATTTTTCCATTTTCTTTAATTATTTTAAATTTGAACTTCCCCCTCCCCCTTAAACACAGTTCAGTTAGTGCTACTTCACCATTCCCTACTATTCAGATTTTGAGCTCAAAATTTAAGTTTAAGTCTAAGCTTCCTAAATCATTTAATAAGATGCAAAAAATACCGGCAAAAAATAGTAGTTCGTGACTCCAAAGTCTAAAGCGCTCTCTATCGACATTTTTTGAAATTTATCTTTATAATTTATTTTTAAGAAAATACCAACATAAAGAATAATTTTAGTGAAAATCACAAATCAATGAACCATTTTTTCATTTGAAATTTGAACTCTCTGAACACAGTTCAATTTGTGCTATTTAACTACTCCCAGCTTTCAGATTTTGAGCTCAAAATTTAAGCTTGAGTTTATGCTTACGAAAGCATTTAATGAGATTCAAAAAATACCGGCAAAAGTATTTGTTCGTTACTCTAAAGTCTAAAGCGCCCTCTATCGGCATTTTTTGAAATTTATCTTTATAATTTAATTTCGAAAAAACGCCGGCATAAAGAATAATTTTAGTGAAAACCGCAAATCAATCGACCGATTTTTCCGTTTTTTATGTGTATTTGAAATTTTGGTCCCTAAACTTTAATGGCGGCTATCTCCTTTGGAAAACATTTTGGATCCTTGGTCTCCTATTCAATATAGTTTGTCTTGATGTGTACTATCATCCCTCTTTTATTGTAAAAAAAAAATTAGAATCACCCTGTGTATCTATATATATGACAATTATAAATAGAAAAATAAAAGATGAAAAACTTGTATGATTGGTCATACTGCAATATAAAGTAAATAAAAGAAATGCTTCTTTAAAGGCATACATCTTGCTTCATTGTCTCATGATAATTGCTTACAACCCAATTTCAACGTTGAAAAATTATATATATTTTTTAATAATGGAAATAATAGTGAGACTAGAATAAAGGGATCCAAATTAATCCCGATTTATAGTACTAAAAATATTCACAGGCAATAAAGAAATATAGGGATTGAAGCAAAAAAATATCATTTTAACACAATTCTGTTACAGAAACATGAAATTAAAATCTTGTCAAAGTTGCCATATAAAATTGTTACGTTGGGTTTATATTAGTTAGGTTTTCGTTGAGGAATTGTTACTTAAATTTGAAATGTACTTATGCCTGAGATCGAAATGACAGGTATTGTTTTTTATGAAGCACATATTTTATAAATTTATTTTTTATTTTTCCATGTTTCCTTAAGAGAAAAACAATCAAAAACTGATTACCAGGCAAAAAAAATGTCTGTTTCATTTGTTATTTCTAGATTAAAACTTTCCATGAAATTATTTATATCGAAGTGTATATTTGTAATCGATTGCACTTTATTCTAAAGATATCGCGTGGCAGCATGTGCTAATTTGTTCCAAGTACAACGAATTGGGATTCCTTTATTTCTTTTACTTTTTTATTTTATTTTATTTATTTATTTTGGCAAGCCTCTACCACAAAATCAGAAAAGATAAGAAATCATAAAAATGAGATGTTAATCATGGGCCATTTTTTATTTATTTATTTAATATTTTTCTGAGAATGAACTTTGGCAATTATTTTTGCTTCATTAACAGTCAGAGGGAAACATCTAACATTTTTTCTACGTATTTTTTTATTATTTCTGTATATTATTGTGTTCTAAAATAAAATAATGATACCGTGTTAGTAATAACGAAAATATCATTTTCTTTTTCATGAGATAATCTAGTTTGTTCGTTAGCTAGTATAATGTTAACCAATTGACATGACAAGGAATATTTTTTAAAATGACGTTCTATGTTGATAAATCACTTTAAATATTTTCAACTTGTTTTGAATTCAATGTGCAAAGTTTAAAAATGTTTTATAATTCGTGAAATGGCTAATTACAATAAAAAAATGTGTTATATGAATTTATACAGAAACAGAATTTTTAGGCTTTGAATTTTTTTATAGTTTGTTCAGCACGAAAATGGACATAAGGTTTAATGTATTTTGAGCACTTTTAGTGCTACTAAATAAATAAATAAATAGTTGGCTAATTTATTTTAATTTAACGAATCAATATTTTGCTTTAATAATTCCAATTTTTCAATAAAGCGCATGTGTTGCAATTTTTATAAATGAATGAAAAACTGCCTGGGTCACAAACTCAAACCAATGACCAGTGGCATAAGCGGACAGGGTTCTTCCAACTGAGCTATTTCCGTCAGATTTTCCGGTCTAGCTCAGATGGTAGAGAATTAAACATTTGACTTCTAGCCTGGGCAGTTTTTCACTGTGTTTTTCGGAAATCACAGTTCCTTAATAAATTAAAATTCACTTTAACATATTGATACATAAAAAGTAGTTTAAAAAATATTATTTATTAGTTACTATTAAATAATATGTTATGCTTTATTTTACATTCTTGAAATATATTACGCTTGAGTGGAACATATGAATACAATTATTATTTTTCTCTATATATGTAAGATTTAAATTATGTGTATTACAAGAATGACAGTACCCCCCTTTTTAAGAAATACACAGTTAAACATTTGAAACAAACTAATCAAGTGGTTCAACCTTTTTATTGAAAAATAACAGGTTTTGCTCACTACACTGGTATGTTTCAATGCCATCGTCTTGGTCTATTTTGTAATGTGTTATATAAAATCTGGTCTATTAAGGATCAATTATTAAAACTGATCATTTTCAGTGAGGCTTAGTACAGAACAGCATGAAATATACTAAAACCATCCTTGAAATATTATCCGAATAACAATTAGTGCATCTTCGAAATCAATACACAGATAAAAAAGACAAATATCTTTTAAACTATTAAATTTAGTATAATCACAAGTGAAAATGTTTGATAACCATTTTCAAGTCACCCAATATTCCAAAAAATAGTTCTTTTATCTTTAAAAACCTAAAAAAAAATATTTTCGAAATCTAACAAAGAATTTACAAAAATATTTTTTTTATCAGCTGCTTGTAATTTTAGGAAACATATCCAAATAGCTTTTTCAATACATTAATCAGTTTTTCCGTATTTTGAAATTTGCTTTTCAGTCTGTTATCAGGCATAAACTAAACATTTTTTGTTTCAAGGAAACTGTGCTTATCCTCTGAGCGTCTTGCAAATGGGTAAAATTGAATTGTAATGATGTTTTCTCTTCATTTAGTTTTAAATATTCAGAAAATAGAGTTTTATTAAACTTAATTACAAGTATGAATGTAATCCTTGAGAGTATTAATCACTCTATAATTTACTGAAAATCACTTAAAGCTGAAGAATTATTTTATCTTAAAATTTGCTTATATTGCAGTGAAACCTGGAGCTTCGTTTCAAACACTTAGAGGGTTAATCCTGCAGCAGAAAATTTTAATGTTAATGCTGTTTATTTTCTATATTATTCAGTTAACTATGCTTGCTGAACATATAAATATTCACTCGGAACTTAATAGCAACCGAAAAACCAGTTTTCTGAGCAATGAGAGCTGATTAATGTACTGCAAAAGCATCTCGGAAATGTTTTCGAAATCAACGGGCAGCTAAATAGAATTTATTTTTATAAATTCTTCATTAAATTAATTATGAGCAGTGAAATTACGCTTGAAATTATTAAATATTTAACACGTGAAATATCACTTGCTGTCTAACAAGGAAGGTCTCCATTGGGGGCATACTCAGAATTTTTTGAAAAAAAAAAATACGAATTAAACTACTCATGTAGGTAATAAAGGATCGGTGAAAATTAGCGGCGGAATTAGATTATTAGATATGTAAAAAAATAAAATAGTTTGGAATAATTGGCGTGAAAAACTGAAAGCGACGCGGGATTTGGCGAGCAGTGCATTTCCTGGCCAAAAGCAGACGATTTTAACGAATCTGAAAATTGATTTTAATTGATTTCACTGTTAAAAATCTACAGCATTTACTGCAACGTCACTCCATTACTTTTATAGAATATCTCTCTTCTGACCAATGAGAATGCTCCATAGCACGGTGAATTGACCATGTCACACACAGTTAAAAATCTGCTGCATTTTGTTGCAACGCACTCCACCGCTTGTATGTAATATCTCTATTCCAACCTATGAGAAAGCTCCATTTCACGGCCAAGTAACCGTTTTCTATACAAGCAAGGGAGTGCGTTGCAACAAAATGCAGCAGATTTTTAACAGCGTATTTTTCAATTTAGAACAATTTTAATCAATTTAAATTGTGTTTTAAATGATAAAATATATTAATTTCATTTTGTTATAAGTACATATAAACGTATATGACAAAATTACACTTAGAGTAAAGTAAAAATGCAAAACTAAAATTACTTAAACTAAACTTATTTAAATAAATTGAGCATAGAAAAATTTTTCTTTAAAAAGTATTCGAAGCGTAAAAGCGTATTTTTCAAAATTTCGTTTTTTCGCCAGCCGGAGATAAATCGCCAAATAAACGAAATTTTTATTATTTTTTTACGGACGTTATAAAGAGGTTCCGCCGAAAAAATTTTTATAAACATATATAACTATATGAGAAGAACATTCTGTAATTTTTTCAGATTTTTCTGAGTATGCCCGTATGGTGACCTTCCTTGTAAGCGTAGAACCAACAATGTGAAAAATGTCCAAGCCGGGGATCTAAACCGGAACTCTTGGAATAACACTCCAAGGGCTCTACCATTTAAGCTACGAAGGACGGTACCCAGCTTGGGATTTCTCACTCCTATATGTTGCTGGCGCTATTCCAAGGGTTCCGTGTTCGATCCCCGGCTTGGACATTTTTCTCAATGTTGGTTCTACGTTTAGATAGCAAGTGATAATTTACATGTTAAGTATTAAATAATTTCAAGCGTGATTTCACTGCTCATAATTAATTAAAATCGCCGATGCTGGGTTTATTTTGTCTACCAACATATAGGAGTAAGAAAAGACAAGCTGGGCATCTTCCTCGTAGCTTACAAGGTAGAGCACTTGGAGTGCTATCCAAGGGTTCCGGGGTGCTATCCAAGCCCCGTCTTGGATATTTTTTCACACTGTTGGTTTTCACGCTTAGCAAGTAATAATTCAAATATTAAGTATTTTCTTCATTAAATTTCAAATGTGAATTCTTTTGTGAGGTTTTTAAAACTAAAGATACGCTGTTCGGAAACTTGGCTGACTCAGAAAAGTTTATTATGAATTTTCATAAGTTACGAAACATTGTCTATTTTCAGAGTTTACAGTAAACTTTTTATTCTTTTATCTACCGATTTATGAATTCATGGAAATTTTACATTCTAAAGCATTTCACGTAAATTGTTTGAACTAGATTAAAAGATTTACATAATCATTTAATAAATTTTTGAAGGATTTTAGAAGGATTGAAGGATTTAGAAGGATTAATTAAATTTAAATTTACAGGGAATTTGTGAAATATTTACAACCCCACTCAAATCTTTTAATTTAAATTGTTTTCTTAGCATTTTGTAGAGTTATAAAATGTACAAATATGGTGTTCTTAGAATATAAATATAGAAATATTTCCGAACTAAATAATTCCCATCCCTCTCTCAGTGCCAAGAAAGCTGAAAACATATAGAAAGGCAAAAAAAAAATTATTTTTTAAAAGTTTTTTTTTTTTTTTTTTGTGTGTGTGTGATCAATAATGTTTTTGAACCAAAATAAAGTCATGCATCTGTAACTTATTCTAAACAATATTATAACTAATCGACGTATTGAAAGAATTTTATAATAAGTAATTTTTGTGGTACTTATAAATATATTCGGTAGATAAAGGATTAAAAGGAATAATTTTCACAAAGTAGTTCATTAATTTTTAAAACATCGTCTAAATTTTGATAGCTAAAGAGAGCAGTACTGTTTGTTGAATCCTATAACTTTTCTTCAAAATTTACATTTCTAACGATACAAAACTTATAAAAATACAACTTTTTAAATAAATCTATCTTCCATAAACGGTTCACCAGATTATAGAATTTTCTGCTAGGATTGTATAACTAAACAAAGTAGAACGATATGCAATTTATTTAAACTTCCATTAAAAATCACCTAACTCGCAGCGTAAGTCCCACCAACATACAATTCGTAGAATCAAGCTATTAGTATCGGAATAAAGTTCATGTTTGCATTTATTCAAATATAATAAATGTTTAAGTTCCCGTAATTTTTCTCGTATCTGACCATAATATAGATAATTTTTATCTTGGGAAAAAAAGAAGGTAAACAATTCTAATGGTGGGTAGTTTCCTGTAGTTTTTTAATGCATGCGTTAACTGAAATTTTATACAGACACTGCCTGATTAACATATTTATGCGCACACACACACACATATATATATATATATATATATATATATATATATATATATTACATTATAATTGAAAATTATCTGAGTTATCTTTATATTTTTCAAATATACACATAGATTTTCTTAGAATGATTAACGTTCTACAATAAAATTATTCAGGTTTATTATTTTTTCACTCTACATATTTTTAACTACCTGATTCAATTATACCTGTTGAAACATTTTGGTACATTATAGATCATATATGTTTATTTTTTTTTAATTTTAGCGGATTTAAACACTATATTTGTAGTTTTATATTAGTTGAAATGAATTTATTATTTAAATAACTGACTTTATATTAAAACATCCTTGTAAATAAAACAGTTTAACCTGTTTCCTTATAACTGTGTTTATTTTAATGTGTAATTTTTATATTTAAAAAAATCTTATATTTCGGATATTGAGTATATTAAATATTAAAATGTAATTTAATAAAATTATAAAACAAACAGAAGGTGATGTTCTGAAACTTTATTAATAATTTTAATAAAGATAATAAAAAAATATTAATACTCTACGTAACAAAATTCGTTCTTCAATCAATGAAAGTATTATCAGCTTTACAAGTGTTGCGTCAGTTTATCGGACTTCGAGACTTTCTCGTCGGAAATGAAACAGATGTCTTTGATTCCAGATAACAATATAAATATCAGCAATGGCTCAATACAATGATTAGCAAGATTACATTTGAGCATCGTAATAAACTTTTTTTTATTTTCTCTTTGTGAAAAAATTTGACAAAATATTAACAAGTGATAAAAATGTACACTCTGAAAAAAAATAATTGAGCGATTGTTTATGTTGATTATATATCAGTAAATCAGGAAAAATTCACCTATGATTTTGACATTTTACTGCGAAATGAAAAAAAAAATGCAATCTAATGTAAAAAATACCCGTACTCCTCCCTCAAACTAAATCTTTATTTTAAACAATACGAATTTTGCTGTGGTATTATTTTTTGTGGCTTTTAAATGCATATGCATGTGTATCCCCTATCAAGAGGCACTTTCGTTTTTTCTTCTGTTGGCAGTAATGAGGCTACAAAATGATTAAAACCTGACAATAAAGGAAGGACGTGCGAATTACTTATATTCCCCTACACTACTTGTTCAATATAGAATCCCCCCACGCACATATACCTAATAAAAAGAACGAACTACTACTTTAGAAAAGTGTGATTAAAATCTTACCATAAAAACTTAATTTAGCTCATTGAGTGTCACATCCGTCATTTTCGTTAAGATGCAACTCAAGTCACTCAAAAAGACCTGGATGATAATGTTAATTCTATGGGGGTGTTATTTTCCAATATCTCTTTAAAATTTTATTATGTTTACTTTTTTTTTTTTTTTTTTTTTGCATAGGTTAGATGAGGACGATCTACAATCTGGATAGTTTTTATTTTTTCGATTTTGATTTGATATTTTTTTAAGTTATATTAGTTTCAATTTCAGAACTGGCTTTGAAATTTAAAGAATTTTCTATTAAGAAAAATATGAAACAACATTGAAAGAGTAGAAACCAAAAGCACATTTATCAGCGGATTTCTAGATGACTTTAAAACATATTTGCCTTTTCTGAAGCTGCAGGAATTATAATATTTCCGTTCTTGCAACAAAAATATTTATATGATAATATTCTAAATTTAAAGAAACAATAAAACTATAAAAGCAGTAAATAAGGGACTTCATACCATATTTCAAATGAATTAATAATAATATTTGAAAAAAGTTTAAAATTAGAAATATAATTTGCACGAGATATTTATCTCATGTTTTGGGACAATCTTTTGAACAATAGTTGTGAATTTTAAAGCATATTAAATGATTTTCTTTTTCTAGCAACAAAGTTATTTTCACTTGAACATTAAAATGAGAACAAAAACTTTGATAAAAGTTACGCCAGGTTTAAAACGATGTATTTAAAATAATGTGTTATCTAAAACAAATTTCATATATTTTTTAAACAATACTAAGAGAAGTCATTTTCCTTCATACCTTTAATTTATATTATTTAATTAAAGCAGAAAACCTTAAGTAGATGTCTTACACCAGCTGATGCGGCCTTAATGTTCCCAAACCAAAGGAAATTAAAGGAATTATATTGAAACTCTTTTACAAAAAAAATCACAACTCTTTTTTTTTTTTTTTTTAAGTTCATTTTTCCGGAATCAGTTAAAGGCAAATAAAAATTAGCGTGTTTTTTGCAGTTTAATGTATATCAATTGGGATATGCGATTATCTTGAGATTTTAAATAAATTAAATTTAACAGGATTTAATAGCATTAATAATAACTTTATTAATATCAATCTTTCAAAGTATTAATTCGATTATCATAAAATTTAAAATGAACTGATAACATTCGGCTAATTTATTAAATTCGAAACCATTCGTTTAGATAGTTTTTCTACTGTTATATGCAAACAGACGGACAAAGCGACACCAAAAGGTTCTAGAAATTCATTTAATTAACATCTTTCCTATAAATCGTGAAAACAATAAAATACTTTTTAGTGCCCTGTAAATAGACTATGACTACTGCATACTTTATTTTTAGTACCGAACATTGCATAGTAAATACTGTATCTACGACAATACGTTCCAACATCTCAGCCTTATTAAAAAAAAAAAAAAAAAAAAAACATCTGGAATAAATAACTATTTGACTAAGTTGAACGTGTTCCCGTGGTGTAGTGTATAAGCGCTAATCTGAAAGATGAGAGTTCGATGGGTCCAGGTAAATGTTGTTTCACTACTGTTTTTAAGTCTTGAAAAATGACACTAGATATTATTTCTGAAAAAAGATACTTGATGGCAGCACCAAACATTTGATCCCGAAAAAACGAGACTATTATTGACTTTAATTCATTATTATTTCTTACTATTTCTAATTCATCTGTATTTTTAAATTCCTAATATGTTTTTTCATATATATTTTTTGCATTTCATCATTTGTAATTCATCTTTTTAGATATATTGTATTTTTATCCTGCTATATTGTTGCTGACTGCGGGATGAGTTTAGAGCGAAATGTTTTGATTCTAAAGGATGTTTAAAAAAATCTCAAATCTAATTATTCTATTAACCCATTAGTGCCTAGCGTCCCTTTTTAGGGACGGTTACAAAAAAGGCAAGAAATCGCGTTTCACACCAGTAAATAAAAAGATAAATAAGTACTATTATTTACGAGAGAAATTCCTCAATAACTTAAGATAAAAGTTATTCATCTTCTAAAAGTGGTGGGAAACGCAAAATTTCATTTTTATTGAAGAATATAGTCTTGGCATTAATGGGTTAAAATTCTCTAAAATGCCAACTAATCTTCTTTATTCGTGTATAACTCATCATTAAAAGCTATATAATCATCAAGCAAGTCTTAAAATAGTTTTCAAGAAATCAAGATTACAAAACCAACAGTCTGATACCAGAAAAGGTACAACATAATTATGCTAGTCGTCGAAAAAAAGCAGGGGAAATCCTAAGGTACTTTTTTATATTTTATGCAAATAAAATCTCAGCTATTTAATTCTTTATAAATCAAAACATAATAAAAGTTTCTGGTCTGTCGGAGACCGCAGCATCTAGTGTATATTTAAAATTTAAATGTATATGTTCATTACGTAATTATGAAAACAAAGGCTGAAATTGCCAGTGAGAGTAAATTCAATTTCACTATTAAAGAAATAAATCGGTATAACATTCAAGTAGTTGAAGCAATAGAAAATAAAAATGTACAATTAATAGAGAAGCTCAAATCAGATATAATTAGTTTAGAAGCTGATTTAAAAAAATCTTATTTTGGCATTGCCGAAGAAAGTATAAATGACTTATATGATTCGTTTACCAAAGCAAAGGATATAGTCGCTGACGATTTAGTTAAAATTGAAGAAATTTTTTTTAATGTAAAAATACAAGAAAATAAAAATGAAACTATTAATAATTCAGGAATGTCTGTTAAGGATAACAATTTAAGATTGCCTAAATTTGAATTACCGATATTTTATGGAGATATTAGTAATTGGATTACTTCTAAGGAAAAATTTCTGACTGCAATTGATAATAATGAAAATTTATCAGATCAATTAAAATTTTCTTATCTAATAGCGAGTGTAAATAATTATCCTGCTAAATTAATTTCGGGTTTTTCAATTTCCAGCGATAATTATAAGAAAGCGTGGGAAACTCTTCTTAATCGCTATGATAATCGCAAGAATTTGGCAAATTCATTACTGTCAAAATTTATTAATGCTAAAGCATTAAAATCACCTACGCAAAAATCAATTTTAGGGCTATTGGACACTTGTAATGAAGTTATTCGAAATTTGAAATCTTTAAATGTTGAATTTATCGAATTTTTTAATTTGATTTTAGTTTATTTAGTTCAAACGAAATTTGATGAGCGATTTACGAAAATAGTAGGAATTATCATTAAGTAATGTTTTTTTTTTCCAACTTATGAAATGATAATTAGTTTTCTCGAAAAACAAGCACGTTGCCTGCAGAATTTTAATGTTGAATTTATTAAAACTGAAGCTAAATCTAATCATAAATTTCATACTAAATCTTAACATTTTCCAAAAAGATCGGTATCGAATACTGTTGCAACGGATAATGTAAATAAATTGAAAAAAAGTTATTTATCCACAATTTAATGAACCCCACCAACTTCATAGAGTCCAGCAATATAGAATTTATCTATTGAGCAAAGCTGGCATTTATTAAAATCAAAAAAGTTATGTACGAACTGTTAACGTTCTAACCATTTTGTTGCTAATTGTTTGATAAGTACCAAATGTAAATATTGCACTTGAAAGCATCATACTCTCCTTCATCTTGATCAATTTGCCTCTGCACAACAACAAATTGTTAGACAACAAGATCATGTAACATCCCCAAATGTTGTAGATAATTTAAATGAATCTAATTGTTTTACTAATCAATCGTTTAGTGAAAATTCTCAAACATTGTTGGCTACTGCCATTATACGTGTAAAATCCAAATCAGGCAAATTCATTCCTTGCAGGTGATCAACAGTGATCGACAGTGGTTTTCAAAAGAACCTACTTTATAAAGCTTGTTGTAAAAAACTAGGTCTTCCATCAAGGCCTACAAATAATAAAATCTCAGGAATAAATAATTTAGTTGCATAAACAGCTCTTCAGGAAGTTTCTTCGACATTCTCTACCCATTTTAATGATGAAATCTTTCAATTAGACGCGTTAGTTGTTAATCAGATTACAACAAACTTACCAAATTTTTTGAAAAAAACTAAGTTTTAGCCACATATTGAAGGCTTGAATCTTGCGGGTCCAAATTTCCATGTGTCCAGTCCTATGTATCTCATTATAGGTGTAGATTTGTTCGCCATTATCGTAATAGGATAATCTATTTTAGGACCTAAAGGATCACCGAGTGCTGTTAATTCTAAACTGGGTTGGATATTATCGGGAATTATTTATTCGAATGAATCAAACCAAAATCCATCTGTTAGTTGTCTTGTTACAACACAGATTACTTCTCAAATTTCTGGGAACTTGAGTCGTTTCCCAGTTCTGATCCAATTTCTCTTGTTGAAGATAATTATTCTAAAACCGTTTCATGCGCAGAATCAGGAAGATATGTTGTAAACTTGCCGCTTAAAGCTAAACCAATCCTCCGTGATTCAAAATCTCAAGCTCTAAAGCGGATTTATTTTTTGGAGAAGAGACTCCACCAAAACACTTTGCTTAGAGAGCAGTATTTAGCTTTCATGCAAGAATATATCGACTTGGGGCACATGGAACTTGTACCAAATTTAGAAATTTCAAATCCAGATCATTTTTATCTTCCGCATGACGGGGTATTAAAAGAAGATAGTTCAACTACACGACTTAGAGTAGTATTCGATGCGTCTCAAGTTGGTCCATCAGGCCGCTCTTTAAATGATTATCTAGAAATAGGTTCAAAATTGCAGCTGGAAATATTTCCTTTATTATTAAAGTTCAGAATGAATCCAATTGTCTTTAGTGCTGATATCGAAAAAATGTTTAGGCAAATTCTCGTTAATCAAAAGCATGTTGATTATCAACGCATTCTTTGGAGAATTAATTTAGAAAACACTGTAAAATCATATAGGCTGTTGACCGTTACATACGGTTTTTCCTGTACACCTTTTTTGGCTATTAGGACATTACGCCAGTTGGCATAGATAACGAGCAATATTTTAAGGCATGTCAGGTTATTCAAGATGAAATTTATGTTGATTATCTTCTTTCTGGATCCGATTCACGTGAAAACGCCCAAAGTTTAGTAACAGAACTAATAAGAATTATGCATAGCGGCGATTTTAATCTACGAAAGTGGACCTGTAACGATCCAGAGGTAATAACTCACTTACCTGATGAAATGAAAGCTTCCTCGAAAAAGGTCATTCAGGAAGATGATACTGTTAAAGTTCTCGGTTTACTTTGGGATTCTTCCAAAGATGTTTAGCTAATTCAGTTTAATGATTTAAAGAATGTAAAAACAAACCGAGAATTGTTATCTGTAGTGGCTATAATATTTGACCCTTTGGGTTTCCTAGCTCCTACAACAATAAAGTTTTAAATTATGATGCAAGATCTTTGGAGGGATAAGATTCCTTAGGATGAAGAAATCCCAGACTCCTGCAACAGGTTTGGAATAAATTTTCATCTGAAATGAATTTATTAAACTCAATAGAAATTCCAGATACATGAATTTATTTAATCAAACAGATGTTCAAATTCAACTGACGGGTTTTGTGACGGCTCAAATAAAGCTTATGCTGCTGTTACCTATTTACGTGTTGTTACACCTGAAAAGGTATTTGTCAATTTGATTGCTGCTAAAACTAAAGTAAATCTTATAAAACCTCAAACACTGCCACGGATTGAGCTTTGTTTAGCTCTTTTACTAGCAAAGTTATGTTCTGTCATTATCGACACATTACCAATACACTTTGACAATATTTATTTGTGGTCTGATTCACAGACTGTTCTCAGTTGGCTAAAAGCACTGCCTTTAAAGGGAAATCAGTTCGTACTTAATCGAATATGTCAAATACAAGCATTAATGCCTTTCCATGGGTGGAATCATATTCCAGGTACTTTAAATCCTGCAGATGTAGCTTCTAGGGGAATTCCACCACGAAAGCTTCTTAATAATTATCTGTGGTGGCATGGTCCTCCATGACTACTGTCAAATGAGCAAATCTCAATACCTAAGTACAGTGCTCCGATATCTGAGTTAAATCAATTAATTGATTCTGTCAGTAATGTAACTCAAGTAAGTGCATCTCCAGACTTTCTTCATAAGTTTTAGAAATTTTCTAAGCTGTCAAGAGTCACAGCCTATTGTGATAGATTTATCCATAATGTTAGACATAGTACATCCAAAAAATTTGAAAATCTAAGTTCAGAAGAAATCTCTAATTCAATTCAATGTATCGTAAAATTAGTGCAAAGTTTTGAATTCAACACAGAGATTAAGTTGTTAAAAGAAAGAAAGCCCTTACCGAGTAATAGTAAATTATTATCACTAGATTTATTTTTAGATTCAAGTGATATAATTCGAGTAGGTGGTCGTTTGTCACTACATCAATCATTAAGCTTTGATAGAAAATATCCAATGCTACTCCCAAAGAATCACTTTGTTACAAAGCTATTAATAAAGCATGTACATGAGAAACATATGCACGCAGGTACACAGCTGGTACTTTCTATTATACGTAAACAGTATTGGTTTGTTAATGGTCCTTCTACAGTACTTAGAAAGAACTCAGTAAGTGCGTGCTTTGCAAACGCCTAAAAACACAAGCGTGTCAACAAATGATGTGAGATCTTCCCGTTGATAGAATCACCCCAATTTGTCCATTTTCCAACGCTGGTTTAGATTTTGCCGGTCCCTGCTTAACTAAGCCAAATATGCCTAGAAGTAAGATAAAAATAAAATCTTACATAGCTGTATTCGTCTGCATGTGCACTAAGGCAGTGCATCTGGAAGTGGTACCAGACTTGTCTGTGCAAGCCTTTCTAGCAGCCTTAAATTGGTTTATTGCACGTAGAGGCCTACCGTCTGATATTTATTCCGATAACGGGGAACATTTCATAGGTTTAGCTAATCAACTGAAGCAGCTATTCCAATATTTTAGGGAAAGTGAAATTCAAGATTTCCTTTCGAGCCAAAAAATCAATTGGCATTTCATTCCTCCATATGCGCCTCAATTTGGTGGGCTATGGGAGGCAGCTGTAAAGCTTACAAACATCATCCATTAAGGGAATGTAAATCCAGTATATTAAATTTTGAAGAGTTATCCACTTTGCTGTGTCAAATTGAATGCTGTATAAATTCAAGACCTCTAACGCCGATGTCATCAAATCCATCAGATCCGCGTGCATTAACGCCGGGTCATTTTTTAATCGGAGCACTACTCCTTGATATTCCAGAAGCTTCTAATTCACGAGCTCTATCATTAAATGCTCATTGGCGCCTGACTAAAACAGCTAAGAATCAGTTTTGGTATAGGTGATCACGAGAATATCTTCAACATCTCCAACAGCATCCTAAATGGGCTACTCCAAGTGTTAATCTGCGAGACGGAGACATGGTGATAGTTCATGGCCGATCCCTGCCCATGAGATGGAAAATGGGCCGTATTCTACAAACTTTCCCAGGACAGGACAATCGTGTTCGTTTCGTTTTGATAAAAACAGCCGACGGTGACATCAAACGTCCCATTACAAAAGTGTCCCCTCTACTGCCGGAGGTGGAGGATGTTAAGTCTTGAAAAATGACACTAGTTATTATTTCTGAAAAAATATACTAATTGGCAGCACCAAACATTTGATCCTGACATAACGAGACTAATATTGACTTTAATTTATTATTATTTCTTACTATTTCTAATTCATCTGTATTTTTAAATTCCTAATATGTTTTTTCATATATATATTTTGCATTTAATCATTTGTAATTCATCTTTTTAGATATATTGTATTTTATCTTGCTATATTGTTGCTGACTACGGGATGAGTTTAGAACGAAATGTTTTGATTCTAAAGGATGTTTAAAATACTCTTAAATCTAATTATTCTATTAAAATTCTCTAAAATGCCAACTAATCTTCTTTATTCGTGTATAACTCATCATTAAAAACTATAAAATCATCAAGCAAGTATTAAAATAGCTTTCAAGAAATCAAGATTCCAAAACCAACAGTCTGATAGTAGAAAAGGTACAACATCATTATGCAAGTCGTCGAATAAAAGCAGAAGAAATCCTAAGGTACTTTTTTTATATTTTATGCAAATAAAATCTCAGCTATTTAATTCTTTATAAATCCCAACAACTATTGTTTAAATTAAATAGAGATATTGAAATCTATAAAGATGTATGTTTCTCGTAGCAAAATAATGTGGTTATTTTATTTTGCTTTTTTCGTCTTTGAAACAAAAATTTTAAATATGGAAATATGAAAAAATAAAGGAAAACTTTTTCTAAAAAACACGGAATGTTTTCTGGAATTTACGGAAAAAAATTCCGTTAAAATATTGAAAAAGTACTATCGTTTAGATTATTAGTACAATTTCAGTATTTTAATGTGGAAATTTTTTGCAGTGCTATCTTAACTACAATTCAATCCAGCTATATTAATGCAGATTACAGTTAAAACAGACAGAGAAACGGAAAAAAATTTAAACACTTTTCAACAAGTTTGGAAAGTGTAAAAACAGCATATTTATTGGAAATTTGACTTAAGCTATTTATAAAAATACAGAGTACTTTACCTACTATTTTTAAATACATGATGCAATTTATCAAAAACTTAATTAAGAATAAAAAATACTTAAACATTGAAATCACAATTCTTCTCTTATTCTTCACAGCAGGCTATGTATACACGTATTTGCATGGCTCTGTTTAAAATTTTATTTATATTCTACAAACATATCTTAACATATCAAATGTATTTCGGCGTCGAAATTCATAACTTATTAAAAAAAGAAAAAAACTTTAATCTGTTTCCGTACTTATTCAGTATCCTTTAAAAATTCTTTTGAGATGCCCTGTCTATAATCTGCAGGTTTTATGTAGAAAACGAGGTCTGAAAAAATTTAGCTAAATTAAAATTTCATTTCATGACGTATGAGTTGTATTTTTATGCATTTCTAGCATACAAAGTTCATAGTCAGTAATTCGGAGAGAGTATAGTATCCGAATTATTTTGTGTGTTCATGTAATTACTATTTCCTTTCTTTTATAAAATTAGAAACTGTTAGCAAATACATATAATATACATTTTATTATATGTGAAATAATACAACATAATGTAAGTATGCCGAAAGCAATATTTCTCACTACAATATTACTTGACGAAATTCTTTTTTCTGTAGCCCTGTAAATGAAAAATAGATATTCTATAAATTTTATAGCATACAGAATAAATAACTTCATGAATGCATATCCAATGTCATTAAGTTTGAAAAGGTGAAACATCATTAAAATGCAATTAGAACATAATACTTTTAAGTGCATTTTAATTTTTCTATAGACAGTAATGTAACGATATATTTTTCCCCTGCATTTGAACGATTATTTAAACTATGTTCTCGATTTTAGTAAAATTTAAGTGACTCCATAGAATTTTGCAACAATTATATATTTGAATTTTCAATCCGTTCTGTTGTGTAGATTTGACGCTGTTATTTTAGGACCGACAGACATACACACAAGCACACTGACCGGTTGACGACTATAGGTACTATGCATAACAAACGTCCATAAAAGGGAAAAAAACACTAAGCAAACGCAATATTTGTTATTTTTATATGATGATTTAATATAAAGGTACATGTTACATTAGAACTTTAAAGCATATACATCCCCCCTCCCGTCCACACACACACGCACACACGAAAACATACTTACTAAGTTCATTTTTTTATTTTCAGAATTATTTATAGATGGAGATGTCTAAATCAGAAGTGTAAGTAAGTTTCTTTTTAAAAAACTTTTAAGCAAAAATTACACGCAAGGAGAAGCACTATTTGAATACTTATTTTACATAAAATCTTAATGTTCCTTTTACGTATTTTTTAAAGAGGTATTTTTAAAATTATATTTTCTATTTATTTTTTATTGCAATTAATTCCGGACATGTCATCAGCAGAGCGTCGATTTCCCTTTTGTTTTCCAGAATAATAATTCTAATAGCCTTTAATATATTAATACTTTAAAAAAAAGTAAAACAAGAATTATTATTAAAAGTCTAGAAGAGTTTTAAACAGAATTAAGTAATTGTTTTTTAATTTCATATTATACTTTTGGGGGCCTTTATTTGTTATAAAAATTGTATTGGAGGAAATAATTAGTAGAGCAATAATGGCATATGGGTATGAAGCATCAATTTATTCCAATGTTATGATATTCTATTTATTTTCGAAATTAGTTAGAGTTACGTATGATATTTAATCTCAGCTTATACATTTTGGTGCATTAATCGCAGATGTTTGTGTTACTTTAACGTTTGTCAAGATAAGCATTCTTATCGCTTACTCTCAAATAAATATTCCTGGAAATCCGCATTTCTCTTGCACCTGTTATTCACAGTTTTCCAGTTCCGTTTGTTAAAAACAGGTCTAAAGCAATTATAGTAAGTGTTTTTTATATGAATTGAAATGTATGTTTTAACTAATGGTAACACAGTATATCGTATTATAATTTAGGAATAAGTATTAAATAAGAAATGTTTATTTACAAAATTTTAATCAAAATTTAAGATTACGTAATTATATTTTATACTTAGATAAATTAACATACATGGCACGTTTCTTAGTTCTTTTTCGTTATTAGGTGCGTTCGTAATTATAAAAATACGTAGTTCTTATAATCGGTTCTGATCTGTTTGTCTCTCCGCATATAACAGCGCAAAATTATTAAGCAGAATATTTTGAAAATTTAAAAATATAAAAATGTTGCAGAATATTATTGAGTCAATTCAAATTTTATGAAAATCGAATCAAAACATACAAACACATTAATAAATTTCCCTTTGTCCTATTGAATCCCATCATACGAAATTATATCAGTTATATCCCTTGATAGGTAATAATTCTAGAATGCCATGGTGATTTTCTATTAAATCCAACCTTATTTAAATAATTAAATGATTTCTAATTGTCGGTAGAAATCTTACGTTGTCTCGTATGATTACATCATATTAATGATGCAGTCTTGGCATTTTCGCATGACATTTCTATCCTTGCACTTTTGCGTAAGTATGCTAATGCACTAAGATCTCAATATTTATAAAACTAGTTATAATATGCTGTAATATTTATAAACATAAAAAAATGAAAAACATAATGTTTGTCACAATTGGCTTTTTTCAAAACTATCTAAAATTGTACAAAATCGCTGTTATATGAAAAAGAATTTCAACAAAATATATATGGAATTTTAAATTTATATAATACTGTAAATCATATGAATAGCATTACGTAAATTTTATTTAGACAATTTTTTTATTGATAAAAAAGTAAGATAAGAAACCATTTGAATCAATCTTTTCGAAAGTTAAATCAAACAAATAGTAAAACTATTTCAGAAATAAATAAAAACAGTTCCAGGTACTAATGTAAGAACTTAAAAACTCTTTTAGTGTATCAATAAATATAAAAACTTTGTTAAATCACCATAAAAAGAAAAATTATACAGGACGCGTTTCGAGCTGCAAAATTACTAATTACTGCTGCAAAAAATCGAAACGCGTCCTGTATAATTTTTCTTTTTATGGTGATTTAACAAAGTTTTTATATTTATTGATATATATTTATCGCCAGTATTTTCGGTGTTTCTCAATACTCTTTTAGTGTTTTTTAAGTCATTTTATAGTAATTAATTTCGAAAAATATAGTTTTTTGTCTCGAAAACACACTTAGTCCTCTACACATAATATGTATTTATGATTTATTTATTTATTTTTGCATTGGATTAATGTCAAAAGTGCATATAATTCCCACCGCCTGTATAAAGTTCAAAGGTTATTTAAAGTCCTGTTTATCCTTTCTTAGATAAAAATGACTATGGATAAAAATGCATGCGCTAAACTAAAGATTTGTTATTATTATTATTATTTCATTTTAATTTGTTTCGCTATTATTATTATTATTATTATTATTATTTTGGCCAGGAAAAGCAAATATTGATACTTGGAACTTAAGTGTATATATAAAACTGTTTAATTTGTATTCACACACGTGAACCTAGTTTTAAGAACACGTCTTTTACAAAAATACGCATTCTGAATAAAAAATGAACCTATGGAATTTTTAATTTTTTTCATTTATTTTATAATAATGATATTTAAAATTCATTATTTTTTTAATTTTAACCCTTTTATGCATTAATTATTTTTTAAAATCAAATCAAACAATATTTTTTTTTATTTATAGTGCACTTTATCTTTCCTCATATGAGGCCCGTATGAATAAAATGATTAAATTTAAAATTTACATATATGTTCATGATGAGGTGTGAGAGTTCTTTAAAAACTCGGAAAACTAAAATGAATGCAACTGTATAAGTTCTTCAGTTTATTTATTTATTTTTTAATCCAGTTAAAAACTTTTATGAATGAAGAACTTAAATGAATTAATAAAAGCTAATAAAAAGAATTTTCGAAAACATATTATATCTGTAAATGAAATATTCAAATATTCTTGTAAATGAAACTTTATTTGAGGACATGAAGAGATTGAAATCTAAGCTAATAAAAATACTGTTACAGTATAAGAAATCGTTCAAACAATGTTCTGATTTTTTATGATGTACTATTCAAACATTTATTTGGCGAAATGTGTAAATAGCAACAAAAGAATTACACTAATGCCAAACTATGTTTATCAGTAAAAAATTGTCATTTTTCTGTTAAAATAATCTCGACATAAAAGCTTTAGCTATTATATATAGAATATAATTATTGTTCTTTTAAAGCATATTTTATGTAAAAAATATTTTATTTTTTATAGACACTCTTGTACTGTTGCAGTTACATGATTGCCATGCATGCCGAAATGGATCTAATGGACTTACTTGTCAAGTTCTTTACACTAATTTAAAAAAAAACTTTTATTCTGAATTAATCGCATAATTTCTCTAATTAAATAATGCGAAGAAAAGTACTAAAAAAACTGTGGTAAGATACGCGTAGCTTTGCAATAAACTAAACATAGCATGTCGACGTTCGTTATATTTTTTTTCAGATCATGATGTTAAAATAAAATTAATCGAAGAAACTTAAAAAAATACATATGCTGTGGGTGTTACCAGATTGTGTAACACTTTGCTTGAAAAATGTATAATATGTTACCAATACCTTATTTTAAATATAAATTCATACTCTGGAAGTATGTGTTATTGCAAATATAACGACATTTATATTAATGAAAAATATGCCTGCCTTTTCCTCTCAATTTAAAAAATTCATCCATTTCGACTTTTCTAATCCGTGGTGCATTGCTATAAATTACAGCAGTTTAATTTCTCACTCAGTCAAAAAATCTTAAAGAAAAAAAATGGAATAATCTATTTTTTTTCCAAATCACTGTAAATATGCTAAATAATTTCGCTAACACGGATTCATTATTTTTAGTTTTTTAGCCTTCTGTTTAGAAGCAGTTTAAAAATAGATAAGACCATGAGAAATAAAATAAAAATAATACTTTTTTTATGATATATGATTCTTCAATATCTGTTTTCTATATGTGATGTGAATGAATTTGTATTCCCTTTAACTGTTAAAATGTATGACGTTGCAAAAGATTTTTGTTGTTAATATGACTTGTCGCAGAAAAAATCTGCCACAGGAGTTATGAGTATATTTATGTATCACATTCAAAATATACACAAGATTTTCCTTTTACTTTTCAGAATAAGTATGGAAATAATAAAAAAGGACCACCTATTTATAATTCATATTTTGGCAGCTATCATTGCAGTAATTGTAATAATCGATTGTGATGCTCAAGGTAAATATGTTCTTTTTGGAAAAACTTTATTAGCATTCGATTATATTTGTAAAGTATCATCATTCCAAAAAAAAATATTACAGGCAATTTGCTTTTTAAAATTGTTAATTTACTTCGAACATTGAGCTCCTTTTAAAAAGGACGATCTCATTTCGCATTCATAGAAGTATTTTTAGAAACAATATAGAAACTGCAAAAACATGTGGAATAATCACATTTGAGTCATAAACATAATTTGTTTCACAATCATGTTGAAAAGAAATTTACGTAAATAACTGTCCGTTAAATGAATAATAAAAATATGTATTCATTCTCACCTATGTTACAAAAATGGATAAAAAACAGGCTAGAACATTTATATTTCACAATAAATAAATAAATAAAATACGTATTCCAAAGAAATCTACAAGCTTAGATTATGCTTCTTTATTTGCATCTTTGATAGAAAAAATACCAATATTGTATCTTGAGAAATAAGAAAGCCAAAAACCCGTCATTTTAAACTAATAAATATATATCTGTTACTGTCATCTTCCGATAGCATATTAAAATACTTTCAGATAGTTATTTCACACATTTTTCATGTTATAAGGAATAAGAAAACGATACAATGTTTTTAATATTCAAAGCATAAGTAAAAACAGCACTTTCGGCATAAAAGAATTAAACTATTAATTTCCTGCAGTAGCTTCAGATTATTATTACTTTTTCTTTTAATTTGGATACTGTTTTTCAAAACGCCGTTGAAAATTCTTTATTTGAGTAGAAGTAGAAATTTCTTATTCAATCAAAAGGAATAAAACTGCATTGTAGCACTGTTTCTTGTTCAAATAGGGTCAGTAGCATAAAAACTATTCGGATTTGGCAATCCCAAAAATTTCTTCTATCTCATAAATTTAATACTACCAGAAATATGAACCATAGTAGCGTCACTGGTAGGTAACTTACACCGAAATCTAATCAACAACAAGTTATTTCAAATTCTCACTGAATCTGAAATATAATGAAAATCTGTGCATTAGCACTTGAAATAAAATCATCGCAGAAGTCGCAAAAAAGCATAGAAGCGCTATTTGCTAAGTGATTTACTCTAAAATCTAATAATTACTAATTTATATCAGGGACTAACTGAATTTGAAGTTTGATGAAAATCCGTTCATAAGTTCATGAGATAGAGCTATTGCGATAATCATGAATATTGCCGCAAAACAGCGCCACCTGTTGAGTGATTTATTCTTCTAGTGAAAATTCGGGCATTAGATCCCGAGATAGAGATATTGAAATAATGATTAATAATGACCGCTTAGCAGAACCACCGGTTGAGCGATTTACGATAATATTCAGCGATAACCATGAAAAATGCCGCATAGAAGCCTACGTGTTAGGCTATTTATACAAAAACGTAATCAGTTCCATATTATATCAAGGACTAACGGAATTTGAAGTTATATGATACTTGAGTTATTAGTACTTGAGATATATCTATTGTTGAAACCCTGAAAAAGGCAACATAGCAGTACCACCTGTTGGGTGACATACATAAAAACTAAACAGATCCATTTATTAGATCCAGATCAATCTCTAACTGAATCTAAAGTTTTGTAAAACTCTGCGCATTAGTTCGAGATAGAGTGCCCGCAGAATTTATGTCATAGACATACATTTTGTAAAAATATGTTTTTTTGAAATCTCTGACACCGAAAAATAACTGACACTCCGTAAATCCGTAGAAATCGGAATTCAAAAATTTTCATAAATCCAGTACTTTTTTTCTTGGAAAGATAGAAGAAAGCAAAAATATACCTTGAAAACTCCTGAATAAGAATATGAAAGTGCGAACCCAGTTGCTAGAATTTATTTATAGTCTGAAATATGCAAGAATTCAAAATGTCACTTGTTATTCAGGCACACATACATTTTGAAACTTGTAGATCGTTAAGCAGTTCTCACATATTTTGTTTAGATGTCAATCCTATGGAAAGCAGAATAGATTTTTAAACGATACTTGAAAAATGCATATGACTTCTTTTTATATGATATTGCTTCAGCTTGGCGATTGCATTTAGAACGATTTACTTTTCTAATGTATTATTACAAGCATACATTGCATATATATCATGTTTCTTTTTCAGGTATTCTCACTCGCCGATTTAGAACAATATGCTACAAAAATAAACAACCGAATTGTACTGAAAAATTTATTGATGTGTACCCAGAACTGTCCAGATCGGCAAATAATCTATCAGTTGCAGAAACACATTTTTGGTTATTTACAAATAAAAACCAGAACAAACCGGAATGGCTTGACAGATGTGGAGGTGATTTGCCACCAAAGACAAATTTTAATCCGAAAAATGACTTGATTGTAATCATATCCCCATACATTGCTGGTATTTGTGAGTTTGCTGTATATAGAGTAAGTAACTTTAGAGAAGTTTAACTTACATTTTGAAAATGCGATAATGATTTATTAATAGTTAACAACCATTTAAATATCTTTCTGTCTGTTTTTCTTAAAGTTATTTTTGAAAATCATTCTTTTAGCTTCTGATTTTATTGATCATTTAGGATTGTTCACGTTTTCTGAATATTTAAATTTTATTTGTATAAAATATAAAGGGAGAAAGGAAAATATATTGAATTTTCCACGCCATAGAAATAGATGAATATATAAATCGCACTCGAAAACTATTTCAAAAGAGATAAAAAATAGTCAAAATTAATTAAGATATTGTTTTCAAACAAATACAGTTTGAAATTATTTTTTATTCTATATGAAAGTGTACAAATGGGAAATGTGCGTTGCTTAAAAATCCAATTAAAAATGCAATAGTAAAAAATGAAAACTGAAATTTCCTTGACAATGTTGCTATTTGCAAAGTGTCAGCTTCACGGACACGATTGTCCTTCATAATATAGATAGTGGTAGGTATATATAATTCATAAGACGTCACTGAAGTTGATTATGATGATTTATATAAAGTATATCTTTTTTAAATTTATTTTCATTTTTTTAAATTATATTGCAAATTCTGTACACACAAAAATAAACACACTGTAGAATACTTTCACCAAACTTAAAACAAATAAATATGTTGTGATTTAGATAACTTCAGATACAAAACGCATTATCATTGCGTTTTTAATTCATTGCAAAAGTGTTGCTATCAAGAAATGTGTTCTAAAAATAGCTCCCACTATTAAAATTAAAAATTTTCCCAATCATTCTGACCAAATGTCATTGGAATTTACACCACCAAATCAGCGGAACTATCGAATTTTCTGGTATTCACTAGAGGCTTCTGAAACAGTTCATTCCAGTTGCATTTTCCCTTTATTATGCTCAAATACCGGCATATTCACTAATTTCCTATTATTTATTAATATATATCATTAATCTTTTTAAAATTTCATTAAATTAATTATTATATTAGCCTTACTCAATATACTTAAATATAAAAGCTTTAGTTTTATTTTTAAATTGTATCATCTTTTTTTACATTTCTTAGTGAATTCAAATGTTTTTTTAACTATTTCCTGTTTTTTTTTTTCATTTATTTATTCCGAGAATTTTCACTCGCTGGGATATTTTATACTCAAAATGCTTACGCTTCCAAATTTACAGAACTCTTTAGAGAATTAATCTCATTAGACGTAATGTAGTCTTCACAGGTGCCGTTATCATTCCTCACTAATCAGAGCACACGCGTCTTCATGATTTGTGATGCTGCGAGGTTTTCACAAATTGCTGATGCAATCAAGTGAAGAGCCAGAAATGTTTGGCTTTTCACTTACCACTATTAACGCTGTTTGATAGTTTTATGTTGTCGATAATTTCTTATTCTAATTTCTTCTAAATTAGTGAGGATTTCTTAAAATCAAAGACCTCACTGGAGAATTCTCATAGGAATTGTAGGAAAAGTTTTCAACGACGTGATGCTAATAAATGTATAAAAGCTAAAGATGACTTTTATGAAGAAATTTCTTGTTAAATTTATTTCACTGCCTATATGTGTCCACTTCATGATCTGCGCTAAAGATGGCAAGGTATCGGTTGTTTACCAGATTAAAATAATTTGACACTAGAATTGCTACAATATTGTGCATATATATGTATGTGTACACACACACAAACGCATACACAAATGTATATATATATATAGTTGTTCTCAATGTATATATGTAGAGATTTAATGATAAATAGAGAAAGCAGACAATGTACGTAAACCGGGTTTGCTTTTGTCACGTTTCAAAGATATTTTTGTACGTAACGTTTTTTTTCTTATTTGAATTCGGATCTTTATATGTGCAAGCGTATCAACCTAATGATTATCCTTAACATAAAATACAACCAAATCTAAACGTGAAATATTCTAAAATAAGAAATAAAAATTCGGGAGACAAAGATACCCTAGGTTTGGTATAATTTTAACATCTGAATAAAAATAAGTTTTCAATGCTCGCATTATGAAATTGTTGACAAAGTTTCCTGATCTATCTGTATAAAATAAAAAGCACACACCTTATATCACCTAGGGGGATTTGAACGACTATATTTTATGACTTTATCAACAGACGATCGGAATCTTTTATTATTACATGCTATTCTCACTGATAAACGATTTCACTGGAAGAAAGCATTGAACATATCATCAACTACAATGCTATTAGTTAGTATAGGGATATCAACATCATTCTGGAGAAAGTGTCTTTTAATTAACACCTTCAAATCGTGCTTGTATAAGGGAAAATCCCAGTCAGACACTATTTCCAAGGGCTTTGATATCAATTGCTTTTCTTAATGTGTAAATGTTGTTGGATAAATAACAAATTTGGTGGATCTTACAAAGCACTACAAAGCAAAGCATCAAGGTAAACTATTGTCAAGTAGTATCATGTGATATTTGGACTGTTGCAGTAGATAATTTTATACTCATGCTATCACTGATAACTGCTTCTACTTTTGTCACATTCCTTTCAGTGTAACTGTAATAATGTTTGGCACCTGTTGTCTTTTCGCAGGTCCTCATTTTTTCCCACACTGCCTTGGACCTGGAGTAATAATAATAATAATTAATAACATGAATAAAACTTATAAATAAAAAAATATAAACAGCAATAAATCGGTCTGCTTTTGAATTGACAAAGTTATTGCAAATATCAAAGTACAAGTGATCTACGGTAGATCATAAAGTAATTTTTCTAAAATAATTTTTCTTTTTTAGAAAATACTTTATGTTATCTCTATTGATATAAAGCCAAAAAAAAGCTTAAAATAATGCATGTTTAACTGCAATGTAAAATTATTTGGGTAGTATAACCCTCGAAAATCCTTTCGAAATGCAGCCTCGAAAATCCGACATCGTTGGAACCGAGGATACGCCTCGATTTTGATAAATCGGAATTTCTGAAAAAATATAAAAAGTACTTTCGATATTCTTAGTGCTGTACTTAATCCTGATTTAATATACCACCAAGTGATATTTGATAATTAAAAAGAGAAAACCAAATTTAAAAATCTTATTTATTTGGAATTTTTTATGTTTTCAATAAAATTGTATTGAATAGTTATTTCTTGTCGCATATTTTTCGATTCATCGATATCAGCTTTACTTGCTTTAATTTGTTTAGCCGTTCTATAGGAAGTGTTTATCCCATTTTACATATTGAAGAATATCACTTTAGAGGCTACAGATTTGTTTCTCTAACACAAATAATGATTCTCAGTCAAATTTATGCTTTTTCCATCTATGTCACTTTTTTCTCTCGGCTACTTGTTTTAATTTCTCTGAGTTACTATTAGATTTATCGGCAGTTCTGTTTAGCACAGTGTCAGCCATTTTCCTCATTGTTAAGCTGTCGCTTTCGATTGCAAACTTTTTAGTTTATACACAATTACTACCTCCTTACCCGAAAATTGGAAGTATAAAATATATAAGTTGGGAAGAGATTGCAAGATTTATGAATGCGTGTTTTTCGAAGTTATCCAAAAGTGAAAAAAAGCTATTAATATTAAAACTTTTATGTATATCTGTACATATTAAATATTTATTCATTTATTCATTGTTTAACTTTTGTAGGAATGGATGGTGCAAATTTTTAAAAAAGGTAAATATAACGTATTAGCAGTTGACTGGACTTGGGGAAGTAAAGCTGCATATCATACATCAATCGAAAATGCGAAAATTGTAGCAAAGCAAACAGCGATAGTTCTTCGAAATATACAGGTAATTATTTCATTTATAATACTTCTGTTTCAATGATTTATTTTTTTTATTCCTAATATTCTCTAGAAGTTATATCTGCAGTTTTATTTAGCTACGTAAGAGGAATATATACAGCCTAGCCAAAAGTACTAGACACCCTCAATTTTAACACATTTTTAGTTTTTTAAATTGAAAAATAAAAGTCTTATTGTTTTATAAATTGTTATATTAATGTAAAATTACAAGCAAATATTTATATTTAGTGGCTCTACCCTTGCCTTTAATAAGAGCTGTTATCCTTTGCAGCATGCTGAAAATATGACTTGTACATTTTTCTGAACTTCTAGCATTCCACCCTTGAATAACATCATTTTTCAAAGTTCTTTTTTATGTTATGGCGTGCTCTCTGATTTTACATTTTAATATGCCCAAAGGTACTCAAATAGGTTTATATAAGAAGACTGCGCTGACCAAACCAGCAACACAATGTTATAGTCCTTAAACCAGTGTTTCATAGTGGCCTCTTTATGACAATTAACATTATCTGATTGGAACTTGATGCTAGGTAAACTGGTGTCTCAAAAAATGCAGTTTAATGACAGCATCGGCATAGCTTTCTGAATACTTATGTATTTCAAGGTGTTCATGTGATCTTTGCAAAAGATCATTTCACCACCGCTGTTAGCAGCCATGCGGCTTCAGGTCGCATTACCGCCGCTTACATATATAACAGCAGACCACACGCAATCTGGATGATATTCTTCGTTGATACATTGCATTACAGAGTTTTTACTGGAAGTTTCAAATATTCCTAAATAAAATAAAATTGATTACACTCAAAATATTACCATTTATTATTATAAAAGTCGACTATAACTGAATGGTGGTCATTTTTCCTTACATAAAAAAAAAAGATTAAATAGCTTACTACAATGTTAGAATCATCGAACAACTTAACACTTTAACAATCTTCTTCTGCAAAATGTTGATGTTTACGTGCCCACTCAAAGCTGTTCGTCTTGTTTGGAATTTCACCCTTTTAAGTCAGTTTCTGTCAGTTGTCTTACAGCCGTTCTAGCACTTAGATTCTGTCCAATGTATTCTGAAAGAGCTGCAGTGAGCTAAGAAGAAATTTTCGGTGATATGTAACGGAATTTCGGATTAATTTTCTGTCTTGACGTTTGTTGTTCCATATTTTCTGCCCGTTTTTGTCTTGTTTCCCGGAGACTGTGTATCTGTAAACCTTTTAATAGCGTATTTAGCGTATTGCACTGCACTTCGGGAACATATCATTAACTCGCTTATCTTTATTCATAATTGCTCTGTTGAATGGCATTTTGAATTACCCCTAATTTTCCAACAAGATTGCTTTTTTCAGACATTTTAAGATTAAATGGTACACATTTCACCACTAGATCACACAAGGACGTTATCTTGTGCTGTAAAACAAAGAGTAGGAAAATACTTGATACATTTTTCTCAAAAATGTATATTTCCTATATTTTAGTCGCCAGATATCGCCCGTAGTTTACAATCAAGTATAATATATTTCGTTCACGTTTACATCACCGTTTATGCTTTTCTATAAAGCGTTTGCTATTTTTTAAAATATGTTTTATGATTTAAGTGTTTGTAGGGTGTATCTAATACTTTTTTCCAAGTTTGTATTTTACTGCTAAAATTAATAGTTCACTCATGTACGGAATTTTATATATGTTACGGTTAATTTGGTAAATTCGATAATTAGTAATAAACGATTATTATTAATTATAACTATGTCTTTTGGTAAATTTGTTAAATGATACATATTAATCAAATTTACCCGTTATTATTACTAATTAACAGTGAGGATCGGTAAATATGTTTAATTAATCTTAGTAACCTGAATATACTTTTAAAAAATATGTACTATCAAAACTGTTTGAATCTAATAACAAAAATATTTGTTTAGAGACATTACTCAATCAAAAGAAATGATGTATTAATAAGACAGGAAAAACTGAATAGTTTAAATTAATTATTTTTTCAATTACTCAATGAATTGCATAAAAATAAAAAAACTAAAGCATTCAAATAATATTTTGTTTCTAAACTTTATTAAAAAAATATACGGCTTTGAAACGCATAGTTTTAGCAATAAATATTTAGGAAAATGTATACAAAGGAAAATACTCAAACTGAGCGAGTTGTAACTTATTATATTTACCAATTTTGTTTGGTAAGTATTAATAATAACCAATTAATTTGATAAATGCTCATAAGCTTATCATATTTTTTTATTTATTTATATATCATTTGGTTATTTTTAATAATAACAAAATATACTGTTAATAATACTGATTAATCAAATCGGCTGTAACATATGCACTTTTAATAAATAACATGTTTTGTTAAGTTCTGTGAAGCAATCCTCGATTCTATTTCAGAAAAGAACTGGAATTAAAAAAGAACAAATCAGTCTTGTCGGTCATAGTCTTGCAGCACATTTAGCTGGATGGATTGGAATGGAATTTCCAGTAGCAAGAATAACAGGTGACATTACTTTTGATTTTTTGCTAACCTAAAGTTTTAAGTATTTACTTTTTTCACGTAATTAAAAGCATGCGTTTTAGTATAAGAAATTAGTTGTTTTACAGCAAGACGGAATGTATCCCGCCATGGCTCCTTGAGGCGCTTATAGCTTGTTTACGATATAGCTTGTTTACGCTTGTTATACGTTAGTCTTACGAGGTGCCACATGGGTCCTCTTCACAAACCCTTTTGGGCTACTAGAAGGGATGGCCATTCTTCTCCTTTTGCAAGTCCTGAAACTTCCGAGCACGTGTTGCGCACTGCCCAACGCACGTCACGCACACCAAAACCCAAACAAAGAAAAATCAGCCAATTGCGACAGCTCACCCACTCAAAACTAGAAAGAACTACGCTTGGTGGCCCATTCCCCGGTTCTCACCAACAATCCGCAGGAACCGAACACTTATGAAAGCGTAGGGCCCACAATCCATATGCCGAGGATTTTGGATGGAGCAAAGAATGTCTCCTCCCCCTGCTCTAGGCTCTTGAGACGCATATAGCTCCTTTCTTACGAGTTCCCACATGGATCCCCTTCACCAACCCTGTCGGAGAATGAAGGCCACGCTTCTATTTTGCAAGTACGGAAACTTCTGATCATGGACTGCGCACTGCCCACCACATGTCACGCAGTCCAACTCCCAGACAAAGAGAAAACCAGCCAGATGCGCCAGCCCACCCATTCAATACCAGAAATAACTAAATGGTCCCTTCGCCTGATGCCCCCTTCCCCACTTCTCTTCTACAATCCGCAGGAACAGAACACCTATAAAAGCGTCGGGGCAACGAGCCATATGCGAAGGATTTTCGAGGAGGATTTGAATTACGAAATCCTTCTAAGATCGACTGCTATGAAGGAGAAAAGAATGTCCCATCCTTTGGCTCTGAGCCCTTGAGACGCTTATAGCTCATTTCTTACGAGATCCCACATGGGTCTCCTTCACAAACCCATTAAGGACACTAGGAGGGATGACCACGCTTCTTCTTTGCAAGTATGGAAACTTCCGATTACGGACTGCGCACTGCCCAACACACGTCATGCAGACCAACACCCAAACAAAGAGAAAACCAGCCGAATGCGACAGCCCACTTAATACTAGAAAGCACCAAGTTCACTTGGTGCCCTTTCCCACTTCTCCCGTACAAACCGCAGGAACAAAATACCTATGAAAACGCCGGGCCCATGAGCCTAATGCCAAGATTTCGGATGAGAATGTTTCTTTACGGAAGCCTTCCAAGATCAACTGCTATAAAGAAGCAAATACATATTTGGTCGGCAACCGCGAAGGCGAAGGCGCCGCTGAGAGAGGTTGTTTTACGCAAAAGGTCCTTTAAGTTATTTTTACTGTAGCTTTATGTTAAAACTTATTCTAACTTTCTAATCTAAACTTTTATAACTCTATCTAAATATTATATAATATATAATATATTATCTAAACTTAAACTTTATCTAAGCTTTCTTTGTTTAAGTAAATACTATGAAAAACTGCAACATTAAATTTCAGCACTAACGTTCATTTTGACATTAAATGATAGCAAATTACTGAAAACAAGAATAATTTATTTAAATTATTAACAAGAATTGGCAATTTATTTTATTTTATTTTAATTATATTTATTTTTAAAACTTATTTGAATGTTATTTTTCTCCACTAAAACTAGGACTCCAGCAAAAATTATTTTCATTAAAAATTCCGTTTTTCGTGTTAAAGCATACATAAGTTTTTATGCTCATCTTACTAGGGAACTGCAAGAAGTGTAAGTCACCGATTTCGACGAAAGTGGTATCGTTGGAAAGATCTCATGAAGAGCAGCAAAAAACTTAATGAAGCTACCTGTCGCAAATGAGCCATTTTCGAGATATCTGACAATTTATTTCACGTAACTAGTGCACACTTAATGGGAGACCGCAAAAAAATTTTGCCTCGATTTTAACGAAAGTGGTATCATTGAAAATATATTATCGTGAGGATTAAAAAACTCAATGGAATCGCCCGTTGGAAATTAGACGTTTTCTAGATATAAGAGAATTTGTGTCACATTGCTAATGCACACTGCTGGGAAACTGCATTAAGTGACATAAATTTTCGGATATCTCGGAAACGGCTCATTTCAGATGGCTAGTTCCATTGAGTTTTTTAATCCTCACAATGATATCTTTGCAACGACACCATTTACATCAAAAACAAGAAAACATTTTTTTGCGGTCCCCATTAAGTGTGCTCTCTAGAACAGTATGCACTAGCTACATGATATAAATTATCGGATATCTCGAAAACGGCTCATTTCCGACGGGTAATTTAATTGAGTTTTGTATCCCTCATGATGGTGTCTTTTTAACGATGCCACTTTCATTAAAATCGAGACAATTTTTTTTGTGGTCTCCCATTAAGTACGCACTAGTTACGTGACATAAATTGTCAGATATATCGAAAACGGCTCATTTGGAACGGGTAGTTCCATTGTGTTTTTTGCTGCTCTCGATGAGATCTTTCCAACGATTCCACTTTCGTCATAATCGGTTCCCTAGTTAGATGTCTTTAAAAAATAATTTTTGGAATTTGCACTGGTTATTGTTCACACTAGAACCGCGGAGCGGGTCAATTTGACCCGAATCGATGTTTAATTTCTCGCCGCGCGTAAAGTATTTATTGAAAAAATATTTCCTTTTCTGAATTTTAATATTTTAAGGTAAACAACAACTTTTCGTATTTAATAGCTAATAACATAAATATTTTTTCATTTATAACTAATTATACCTAGAACCGCGAATCGGGTCAATTTGACCCGTAATAAGTTTTTACGCATAAATGACAAAATAGAGATGCATTTTTCTGAAGTAATGTGAAAGTATATCCGTCTCTCTCCTAATTCCTTTTATAGGCATAAATTGGAAGGGGAAGGAGATAGGGAAAATTTTCATTTAAGATCTTATGTTCTTGATGTGAAGAATGGATGATTGCAGTGGAAAATTACAACAAATATTTAGAAGCAGCATTGAAGTTGCTTTTATTCTACATTTATTGAAAGTATAGATACGGTTTCCGAAGTCTTAGTATTAATGTGAAAGAAACTTTCGAATAATAGCACCTATTATCTAAAAATAATTCAGATTGCAAAAGGTTCAGGGTGTATATCTGCCTGTAAATGAAGAAAGCTAAATCCTAATGATAAAAATGGAAATGACAACGATTCTTCCTATACACCTAATATTGCAGGATATTTTTCATCAGAATAGAGTTGAAAATTTATCAATAATGAACGAAAGTTTGTGATAGTTATCATTTAAAAAAATCGGGTATACAAAGGAAGAATTAAGAATATGAACAAAAGTGATCAAACTTGAATTTTATACTCATGAAAATCTGAAAAGATAAATAAGAAATAACTTGCGCATTCATACATGGAAATAAAGAAGATGAAAAGAAAACTGCAAGACTAACTATATAATAGGGCTTAACATAAGCATAGATGAGCAATTATTTCTTTCAAAATCTGTGAGTAGGTTTACTCAGTGTATGTCTACCAAAACCAGATAAATTCAGTATCATATCATGTTCTAGTTGCTTGCAGATGTTGAGAAAAAACTTACCTTATAGAAACTGTAAAATGCCTACAACGAGAAATAAAAGTTTCTGTAAAAATGTCAAAATCGGAATTGCATGCGGCTATTCGTCTAAGACATTTAGACTTTAGCGTAACTATTTACCAAAGATAAAAGGGTAAAAATGATTTGTTTCTTAACAGTCTACATCTAACTGTTGAAATTTTAGATAATCCAAAACAATACTAAATATACTTATGTATACTAATGCATTTAAAGATACTAAATACACTACAACGCAACTGAATTCAGTGTAACTGCGTGATTTCTCATATGGCACGAAGTCTGTATATGTCAAGCCTGCTTCTTATAGGAGACCGGTAAACTGCAATTTTTAATATTTTGCATTTTAATATTTTGCATAATATTTTGCAATGCTTGGATTTTATGTTGATCTCTAACCGGAAAAATATTAAGTATATGTCTATTATTTATTAGTATACGTCTTTTTATTCAAGACTTAGTTGAAGACATACTAGAACAGTTTGTTATTTATCTGTCAAAAAGAAAAAAAAAGGAAAAAACTTTTTATATTGGCATGAAGAAACTAAAAACGATGAAAAACACAAACTAAGCATAAAAGAGTATTTTATCACAAATAAAAAAATGAAAATAAGAATAAAGATGATTATTCAAAATATAATGCACCACACCGTTTCTGGTAAATGTGTAAAATATTTAACTATGTTTATCAAGCAATGCATACAATAAATTGTATTAGATATAAAAATAAAACTAGTAAGTAACTTGTATTTTTTCCGATTATTCTTCGATTTTATATCTAAACTTATTTGAATGCGATAATCAGTTTTTTATTGATGTTCATTAAGTCCAAGTTTATTTATGTTTAAAATGTATGTTCAGTATTTGTCAAATATATTTTCATCTTACTTAATGAAATGTAGTTTTGAATGATAGTGTTTTCTGAAATATAAGTAATGTCTGCTGTCTTTATGTGTAAAATATAATGTAAATACTAAGAAATGTTGATTATTGTAAGAAAATATACTGTTATAACTAACCAAATTAAGTATTTGGGTAAAATTTTGGGTAATATGTATAACATTTTCCATCTCTGGTCAAATTGTCCCGCTCCGCGGTTCTAGGTATACCGAAAGTCCCGAGTTCTAGTGTTAATTTATTTAAATGGACTTTTTCCCCAGGATAATTTTTCCCCTCAAAGTAACTGGACATCTTAGAAATACAGTGCTCAAAATAATTAAAGGATATTTGAAGTTTTATATAAAATAAAGATATAAACGAAATTTTTTTGCCCAAAATAGAAGAAGAGAATCACAAATGCAAATTTTTCTGGTTTTCAAACTGTGGAGTATGGAAATTTTGAGTTCGACGTCAAAAACGTCGCTTCAGCGGCATCGAATGAAATTTTACTTTCAACTGGATAAAAGAGAATGAAGACAAGGATGATCGGCATTCAGTGATTGCTTTGTTTCGATGAGTATGATGTCTCAGCGAAGTCATTTGACAGATTCAGAAGCTTGGAGAATTGTTGGTAGGTTAAAAGGGGGCCAAACTCAAGCCGAAGTAGCGCAAGCCATTGCAGTGTCACAAAGTGTCATTTCCAGGATCTGGAACCGTTTTTTGGAGAGTGGATGTGCAGGCCGAAGACCAGGGAAAGGCCGTAGACGGGCAACAACTCCCAATGAAGATCGGTATTTAGCATTAACAGCTCGGAGACACCGAAACATGAACGCTACTCTTCTCCAACAACACCTTCGCTCGGCTACAGGCACCACGATTTCAACTCAGACTGTACGAAACTGGCTACATGCTGTAGGTCTATATGCTCGCCGACCGATGGTAAGTGTTAGATTAACATCAAGGCATCGTCGCGATCGCAGGAAGTGGGCAACCGAGCATGTCAACTGGAGGAGAAATGAATGGAGCAATATTCTGTTTTCTGACGAGTCCCGTTTTTCTGTGCATCCGGATAATAGGCGTATTTTCATCTGGAGGGATCGTGGCAGTAGGAATAATCCATTAAATTCGTGCACGAAAGTGTAAGATTTGGCGGTGGAGGAGTGTTGGTGTATGGTGGCATCTCCATTGACGGGCGCACTGACCTCTACATCATTCGAGATGAAGCTCTGACTTGTCGCCGATATAGGAATGAGATCCTCAGACCTATTGTAGTCCCTTACGCTGCAGCAATCGGAGATAACTTGATTTAAATGGACGATAACTGCAGGCCACATCGTGCAAACCTGGTGGAGGATTTCCATTTCGAGGAAGGAATCGTTCGAATAGAATGGCAAGTGTGTTCTCCAGACATGAATCTAATCGCGCACGTTTGGGACGCTCTAGGAAGACAAGTTTCTGGCCGCCAACAACCCCCACAAACTCTCCAAGAACTGGAAAGAGCTCTTTTGGAACACTGGGGCAGAATATCCCAACTCGCAGGCCCGTAGCTAGGGGGGTGCCAGGGGCGGCTCAGCCCCCCCCCTAAAAAATTTTTAGCCCCCCCTGAAAAAGATTCCAAGGTCACTAAATAAAACTGTTTAAAAAATCAAAATGAGAAATCGGCCCGAACCCGGCCTGTGCAAATCTTTTGAATGTCTATAATCGTACATTATGATGTTTTGCAATCAATATAAATTTGTATATACTTCAAAAATTTATCTAGATTATTCGGTTTATGTTTGGCAGAAATAAAACAAACATTTGTATCTAATCATCAACGTTCATTATTTATCGATTTCCATTTCAAGTTGAGCAATCTTTTCTGAAATGGAAAAAAAGTACTTAATTATGATCATAAAAAATATTTTTGCTTTTAACAATCAACAGTTTGGTTTGGCAAATTATCAATAGAAATATTTATTATCTTACCCCCCCCCCTCCATTTGTCGACGAGGTGAATGAGTTATTTATAGATTTGTAAATTTAAATCGTTGGTATTTTGTAATGTGCATCCTATCTAATTATTATTGGTATTATTGTCTTCTACTGCTAGTATACATGGGTGACGTATGTGTGGCGCCATGATCAGCCGGCCCCAAAAACCCGGTAACGCATTATATATATATGGATATTCTTCTTATAAAAGTTCTTTCGAACACATAAATAAATAAACTCGTAATTGATTCATATCTGACACCATTTAACTTTTAAATACTTATATTAACTTAAATTATTTACAAAGAAAATATTTACATGACTATTTACAAACCAAACAATCATAACTCTAATTAATCAATTATATCTTATACGGGAAATCATCTACATCTTAATCAACATTCTTCTTAAGTCCACTCAAAAAACTCTCCGAAAAAACATTCCATCTAAAACGTTGTCCTCAGTTCAGTTCTTTTCTGCCGCTTAAATCGTCTGGCTTCTTAGGAATTAATAGCAGCTTCAAAATCGTCTGCGTCACTGAGAGCCTTTTCATCGGAGTTGCGATGAGTAGAAAATAATACGCAGATCTAATAGTGGAGGAGATTTCCTACATTTCGGCCATACTGATGAGGCATTCGTCCTCGAATGTATTCTTGTTGGGTGGAAACAGCAGCTGGATCATCTGGAAAGATAAAGAAAAAAACACAGCAGCATCCAAAGTCTAAATTGGAAAAAAAAGAAGTCATCATGATGAAAATTTAAATAATTTCTTTCAAAATAAATTCGTTTTTTTTTTTTTTTTTTTCTCTCTCTCTTCACATCTTTTCGTCTTCTTTTTTCTTACGTCCTTTCGTCTTCTTTTGTCTTGCATCTTTTCGTTTTCTTCTTTCTTACGTCTTTTCATCTTCTTTTACCTTACGTCTTTTCGTCTTTTTCTTTCTTACGTCTTTTCGTTTTTTCTTTCTTACGTCTTCCGTCTTCTTTTATCTTACGTCTTTTCATCTTCTTTTCCCTTACGTCTTTTCGTCTTTTTCTGTCTTACGTCTTTTCGTCAGTTAAATTAATTTTCATTTTAACATCTACTGTTTTAGTTTTAATTGGTACATAATTTTCAATTAAAGAGTATAACTCTGAACGTAATTTTTTGTCAGCAACGTGAGTTAAATTAATTTTAGGCTCATCCAAAACATTTACAATATTAACTAAAAAGTCATTAGACTGAACTTCAGCTTTAAACAGTTTCACTTTATTCTCAGAAATAGTTAATGTACCTTGATGAATAACATCAGTGCCAATAATTAAATCGAAATTAATGCAACTGTCCTTAACGACAAAAATAGTAACTTTAAATTTTGAACCATCTACTTCGATTTCTGAATTGAAACAACCTTCTGGTTTAATTGAGGCTTTCCCTAGACCGGTCAAAGAGATACTCGTAGGTTTTAATTCTACAAAGTTCTTCAAATTATCATAAATACTTTTCTTTAACAAAGTCTTTTGGCTACCAGTATCTATTAAAGAGATTAAACACAAAGAATAAAGCTTTATCTCTTTCAGAATTAAATCTTGGGATGTAATAATGTTTACTTGTGACTGAGCATTTTTAACACTTGTATCTTTAGATTTATTACATTGAAATGATTTATGACCATAAGCGTTACAAGCAAAACAAAGCGGCCCTTTATCTTTATTTACACAGTTAATACTCTTATGATTATTCCCGCCACAGTTAAAACAACGCATATTTGGCTTTACAGGCTTAAATTTATTCTTAACTTCAACTTCGGATTTAATTTTAGGCTTAGCTCCTTCATATTTATGAAATTTTGCATTTTCATACTCCGATCTGATTTTTTCATAAATCTTTAATTTTTGTTTAAATTCAGCAATATTGGGACAACCATACAAAAAAGATTTTTTAGAAATGGGGTCATTAATTCCATTTATTACATACTGAATAAGGGCAGAATCTTCAATATTGCCTTTTGAGCATAATTGTTTCATATTTAAAAAATATTCATCTAACGATTCATGTGGTCTAATTTTTCTTTTGGACAGCAATTCGTGTAATTCAGCTGAATTGCACGTTTGACCAAATTCAGATATGAGTAGGGCTTTTAATTTAGACCACGAATTAATATTTGTTTCACTTTCAAGAAATAATTTTGCTTTGCCTGTCATACGGCGTTTAGCCAAAATCAATTTGTGCAAATCACTAACGTTAAATAATGAAACAATATCTTCAAAATCGGCAATCCATTTATTAATATTTTGTACTTGAGTACCTTCAAACATCATTATCATTGATTCTATGTCATTTATAGAAATACTAGGTTTAATAACATAATCAGGAATCAGAATTTTCTGATTTTCATTACTTTCACAATTAGAACTACCAGAATCATTTCTCATATTATTCTCAAAAACAGTTGAAATATTTTTAGTTTTATCATGTAAATCATCATTAAATTCATCGGCACTCTCGTCATCACTAAAAGTACCTACATCGGGTATCATATTAATTTTCAAAATACTAAAATCACATAAACTAGAAATTATTCTGGCAGCAATTTCATCAAAAGTTCCCGAATTATTTATACACAAAACATTGCAAATGGTTATCAAATCGTTAACAGAAAAATTATCTTTGATTTCTTTGAATTTAGTTTGATATTCATCGGAATCTACTTCAAACGTAAACCCAGTAAAATTCCGAATTCTACGTCGATTATTTCTGTCACCGATTTCTCCAAAAATTAATTTATGCAATGTCTTAATGCTAGATGATTTTTCAGTTTTTAAAGAAAACTCTAATTCCTTTAAATCAACTAATTTTTTCATTATTGAAAAGAAAAATGAAATAATAAACTCACTTCATAATTAGACGTTCAGCTTCACAAACTTTGATAGGACTTTCATCGTAAAATTTTACCTCTTCTGAATTAGCTTTGTAAGCTTGACATTCCATCACAGTTCTAAAAAATATCGGCTTCCAAGATATTAAAAAATATATATTTCCATCTCTGTGGGCGTGCGTCTGTATCTCACTTACTGACACCAAAATTTATGGATATTCTTCTTATAAAAGTTCTTTCGAACACATAAATAAATAAACTCGTAATTGATTCATATCTGACACCATTTAACTTTTAAATACTTATATTAACTTAAATTATTTACAAAGAAAATATTTACATGACTATTTACAAACCAAACAATCATAACTCTAATTAATCAATTATATCTTATACGGGAAATCATCTACATCTTAATCAACATTCTTCTTAAGTCCACTCAAAAAACTCTCCGAAAAAACATTCCATCTAAAACGTTGTCCTCAGTTCAGTTCTTTTCTGCCGCTTAAATCGTCTGGCTTCTTAGGAATTAATAGCAGCTTCAAAATCGTCTGCGTCACTGAGAGCCTTTTCATCGGAGTTGCGATGAGTAGAAAATAATACGCAGATCTAATAGTGGAGGAGATTTCCTACATATATATATATTTTTCTTTTAAGCAAATGTAGAATTTAGCTTGGCTAGAATCCAGGAAGTGTAAATGACTATTTTTTTATTATATATTTTTTTATATTTATGTTAATAATTGTTTTTTCTTGTGTGTGTGGTTTAATTAAAAAAAAAGGAATTTTTAAATTATCAATTTATTTTATAGTAATCTGCTCTTAGTCGGGGAGGCAAAGTTTGCATTCGGTCAATGAGGTGTCTTATCCCCCCCCCCTCCTCTGTTGTTGGAAGTGATTTTATGATTTTTAGTCCGTATTACGCAATCGGATATCAGAAACTCAACAGGCGTGAGGGTTATTCTTTCGGTCTTCGGTGACTTATCAGGCAGGATGAATGCCGATGCACCTAGTGACATATCGAAGGTGGGCGATAGAAATTTAAAAAGTACAAATTTATCAGAGTACCCAAAAAATTCGGATAACAGGAGTTTTCAACCAGATTGGATGAAAGCTAAAGCTTTCAAATTCTGCTTAGTGCTTAATATTTTTGAAGAGAATTTTTGAAACGCTAGATCCTGCAAACCAATTATTGCAAAAGCTAGAAACTAGTTTAACTGATTCTTTAACAATTGTAGATTCTACAATAGATTCACTTACTTGTTTAAGGTCAGATGAAATTTACGAAGAAATTTTAAATTTGATGCCCACTGAATTTGTTGTTGAGGAAGAGGAAGAAGAAATATGTTCAAAAAAGCGAAGAAAAACCACTTCTACTAAACTCAGAGATTATTTAATTGTAGAAACTACAGGTGCTAGCTCGAATACTGATGAAACATTACATCTAAAAGCTATTTATTTTGAAACTTTAGATATAGTATTAAATGAAATGAAAAGGCGGTTTAATAATAACGATAAGTTACTTCTAGCGCTGTCAAGTGCAGAGCTTGATATGGATTTAAATAAAATGAAGATATTAGAAAATTATAATGTTAAGCTTCCATCTAAAGATGAAATAATTGTTGTAAAGAATTTCATAAAAAGAACCATTGAAGAAAATCCAAACACCATTGTATTTAATGAACTTTTTAAATATAGGGTTGCATTTGAAGACACTTATAAACTATTAGCAACTGTTAAAACTTTTGGATGTAGTACTGCAATATGTGAATCAACATTTTCAGTCCTAACAAGAATAAATCGTCCATAAAGACTAACAATGTCTCATCAAAGAATGGCCGATTTGAGTTTTCTTGCGTTTGAAAAAGAAAGAACAGAAACAATCAATATGGAAGTTTTCCTTAAAAAATTTAATGAGAAAAAGAATAGAAGACTTCAATTGTTTTAAAGCAGGTGAACTTCAATTTGTTGACACTACTTTATTCCTTTTAAATCTACTTTTTTCAGTTTATGTATTTAGTATACACTACAAGGTTAGTTTTCACATTTATAATGCTTATATAACCATTCGTATTTATATATCTATTTAACTTAAATACTTTATATTGTTTCATGTATCCATTAAAGCATACTTCATTATATTTTTCCAAATTGGTTTTAAAAAAATTCCATTCGTTACAAAAGTGTGTTTGTTACATGTACTATTGTTTGTTTTTATTATTTTGTTTTCGTGTTACATGAAAAATGCAGTTCGTTGTAATTTGGTATTTTAGCATTTTGCTATAAAGCGTTTTTTCTGAAGAATTTTTTAATCCTGTTTTGCTTCTAGTATAAAATAAAGTTTTAAGTATTCATATTTAGCTTTGTTTTTGAAGTTTGAGTCATGGTATTTCAAATTAAAGAATTTTTTTAATAGTATACTCAATTGCAAATGTTTTTAACATTTGACTGTGCATAAAAATAATTTTAAAATTCTTTATCTATGAGTGAATTTGTTTATGCTTTTATTATATAACAATAATTGAAGTTCTCTTTTTGTTAAAAAAAGATAATGATTAGAAATGAAGATTACAACTCGTTTTAAGTAGGAGAAATGCGAGCATTTTAATCACTTTTGACATATTATTTATATTATATTGTATCAGCATTAGTTATATACTGAAAATATTTATTCTGTAGCGTTTACTATTACTAGCATAGATCAAACTTATAATTAATTTTATCATAAATATTATCTTATGATAAACATTTTGTTGTATATTGGAATATTTCTAGTTTAAATTTTAAAATATATACGTATATAGTCCTTGATTTATGAATGGTAATCAAAGAAAAATGCCAATAGCCAATTCAAATGTACATGCTTTTAATTTTTGAATGAACACAGTAATAATATTAAATTCAAAATACAACTTTGATTTTGTTAATGTTCTTATTGTAAAAGAATGAAACTTAAGCTTCCTTGAGGGCAGATTAAAAAAAAAAAAAGATTAAAGGTTGCAACTATTTCGAAACAAGTGAACTGTAAGCTTTTATTTACTTGTTGACATCATCATTCATTTCACCAGTATAAGTATTAGAGATCGAACGCCAATTCTTTTGCGTTTTCGACCAAACTTCTGAGTTTTACGAAAATTCGTTTTTGACGGAAATTCTATAACCTATATATTTGAACCTATGAACTTCTTTTTTTTTTATAATTATTTGTCATTAAGATGCGAGTGCAAACTATAAAGATAGCAATGCATATATATGACTAACTTTTTCATGTGCTTTTTAAAAAAAGCAGATTTAATGTTATTAGAAAATTTTAATTCGAAAATGCAGAGGCATTTCAATTACTCTGTCAGAAAGTTCTAGTATGACAGATAGGGCCGTAGTTAAGGATGTGCTGGCTCAGCCCCCTCCCCCTCCCCTAACCCTTAAAGCATTTTGAGCCTCTCTTAGAAAAGATTTCATGATTACTCAATGAATTTCTTTTTTGAAAATCCAAATGAAATTCTGTTCAAAAATCTAATTTAGTTTTGAGGCCTTTTCAAAGTTTTGTAGAAATACTAAATTATAACTAAAATAAGTTTCAACACTCGCTCTTCCTATTTGCACATACGAAGCTAAGATGATGTTTAATTTTGCACTCGTTATACACTCGAATTTTTCATCAGCTTATTCTTCTCTTAGCTTAAAATGATGTTATTACAACAGTTTAATAAAAAACATAGTACATACAATATGAATATGCACTAATTTATCTTTCTACATCAGAGTGAGAGAAAATAAAAAACATGAGCCCCCCCCCCTACATTTTCTTGAGCCCCCCTATTATTCACTTCTGGCTACGGCCCTGCCAACTCGTCATTAATAGCCTCATTGAGTCCATGCCTCAAAGGTGTTCAACGTTGCTGGCCGCCCGTGGAAACCATACCCCCTACTGAAAGTGATTTTCTTTTAAGAAAACACCTTTTCTTATTCTTTTTTTCTCATATGCACAAATTGTGTTTTTTTCCTTTTGTACACAAATGCGCAATAAAATGCATTTTTTTCTGCCAAACATGTGTAATTTATTATCATATAACCTACTATGTCTGTCGACCATGTATCAATCAGCTAAAAAGTTTCCCAGATACAAAATCCACCTAAAACTGCAATATCCTTTAATTGTTTTGAGCAGTGTATTTAAAATATGGTTATAGTGACTTATAACTTCTAATCATGTATTGTAATCGCACAGTAAGCATAAAGTTTAATTTAAAAAGAAAATGAAAAAAAATGCAGAAGTCTCTTTTTTATAGGATCAATTGAGTTACATTGGTATGTTTAAGCAGATACTTCCCTTCTTAGTAAATATGCTCATACTCTTATTTTTATTCATATTGGCAAATATATAACTCATTCAAAGACCTAACAAAATTGATCATGTTAATGAAACTTTTTAATTTAGGTATTGATCCAGCTGGGCCAGCTTTTCATAATAATGTCTCGATTGATGAAAGATTGGACCCTACTGATGCAGATTTTGTAGATGTATGGCATTGCAACGCAGGAGACTGTCTTCCTTACTGTAAGTTTTCTTTTGAAATAAAAATTTGGATTTTTTTATTGCAGTAACCGAATTTTTAAGTGCACTTTTTATCTTCTTATGAGAAAATGAATTAGCAATACAATAGAAATTAAAACACATTGCCTCATTTTAATGATAGGAAAATAATATTTATTTAAAATAGGAAAATGAGGAAAAATTAAATGAGGAAAAGGATATTTATTTAAAGTTTTAAGTTAAAATTTTAAGTTAAAATACAATATTTTTAAATGAAGAATATTTAATCACTTGAGTTAAATTTATTTTGAAAAATGTATACGCCAAAACATTAAGATTCCGTATATATATATCGTTTGTTTTGGAGGCCCCACCAGTGGCCGAGAGGTTTTGCCCCGAAACTGGTAAACGACTGATGGTGGGTTCGAGCCCATCGTGGCCGTCAGCCTAATCTTTCGAAGTTTTCGTGGTTTTTTTCTAACCTTGCGTAAATACGAGTTAAATTCCCTTAGAAAGACCCAAACGAAAGGCACTCTCCCCAAGGCCTATATCCCTCGAGTAGATAATAGGCCGTCACAAAATAAACCTAACCGTTGTTTCGGAAATTAAAAATGTTAATGCATTATTGTTAATATTATATTGTGCAATGCATTCTAACATTATATTTCTTAAGATTAATGTTAGAATGTATTTTTAAAATAATTTAATAATTTCTATAAACATTTTCTTTATGAACATGTATATATTTTTTTCCCTATAGTAGGAATTAACTATGATGCTGGAGATGTGGATTTCTGGATAGATGGAGGGGTCGAACAATCAACATGCAAACAAACTATTCTGCCTTCTCTTATAAGAGGAGATTACCTTTATCGTAAGAATCCTTTAACATTCCCTTTATGTAAAAAAATATTGTATGATATGACCCGAAGTTTTTCCTTTAAAAAATGCATTGAAATTTATAAATGTATAATATACTCCACAAAATATTACAGAACGAGTTTCCAATTTGTACCTGCGAAAGGATACTAAAACTTTAATTATTTCTTTTCAGCATGATTTATTTATCCTATTATTTGAATTTCTTTTGGAAAAAAGCCTAGACGTTTCATTTACTAGCTTTCTCAAAACTTTAAATCATTATTTATATTAAAATGCGTAATACACGTTCAGATTGAACACTATAAGAATTTTTATTGAACTTAATATTCAGCACTTTGAGAGAAATATAATTTTCTTTTTTATGGTAATTTTTACATGTCGTTATTTAAAAAAAAACCTTATCGCTATTCATTTTATTCATTTTCATCATTTAATACACACACATATATATATATATATATACATAATTGTAAAAAAGAGGTAACTACTGAACGAATATTATTATTAAATAGAAGGAAAGCATTTATGAAATGATTAATTATCGACACACATGAAATTGTTATTAATTAAGAATAATTAATTATACAAATCTAAAAAGTCGGAAACATCCATTTAAAATACAACACGACAGACGAATGCATCCATGCTTGAAATTGTGATTCGAATGGATTTTTATTCTATGGTTGGGATTTAAATCTTTCTCAACGTGTATAACATATTAATTTGCGAAAAGGTAATAATACTAATTCTTATTATTGCTATTAAATTCATATCCTTTAAAGCAGCGGTTCGCAACTTTTATTAGTACCCAATCAACCTCTGAATAATAAATCACTACACATCTAATATGAGGATGTATCTAATATCATTATGGAAATTGCTGTCCTATATAATTTATCGGCTGTATTATCATAAGAATAAAGAAAATTTTCATACGAAAAATGCACGATCGATAAAATCAAGAATCGGTAATCCTAATGCATGTAAGCGTATAATTCATTTAAAAACACATGTATTAATAAGATAATGAAAAATTCCTTTAATTATAATCAAAAAACAACTTCACATTACAATCAGTGGTCCAATATCTGGGACTGGCGTTTACGGTAAGTGCATATACATCAGGGTTAAAACGAGTTAATCTTAACATTATGTTACTTTCTATACGCAGTTTGTTTCTGTACTTAATTTCAAAAACAGAAAAGTTAAAAAAAAAAAAAGCTTTTTCCTAGAAGTATGTCGTGTTGAACTATAACAAGGACCTCAAAGTTTTTTTTTAATATTTCTGGTTTCTGTTCTTGTTCTTTTCTTCATAGAAGAAAATTTAGGATTTATTCTTTAAAACTGCTTTCAAAGAGAAAACGCGAGATGTAGGCCAATTAAGAAACCTTCTACAGATTTTGAGCTTTTTAAATGTTCGTCTTCGAAAGTATTTCTATTCCACAAGCACGAAAGTAAGTGTCCAGGATTTTAGTAATGACTGCTGCTATGTCTGACAACGAAGTAATAACGTAATAGCGACTAACTATTTAAAAAAATGCGTTTTCTTACGAATTTTTTGTTTAAGCTAATACTCCAATTCGGAAGGTATCGTGTAAAAAATATCTCATAAATGTAGCAAAGATTATATTGCTTAAATGAAGAGACCTCATAAAAAGGTTGGAAGAACATAGAAATAGTGTTAGAAATTGTGACATAAAACGCACTGCACTAATCGCTGCATATCCAATAATCATAATTTTAAATTTTCTAAGTCCGCAATTATATAAAAAAAAGCTCATCAATTTACGATCTTGAAATTTTGAGGCTTATACATGGAAAAATTCAAACAATTTATTTAATGATTGATCCAGCACTCCCAAGTTTTTTAATATATGGTTTCAGTTTCTCTAATTCATTCTATTTCTTCCCCCCTCTTTTCTCCTTTTTTCTCCCTTCCATGACAATCATTGCTTGAAAGGTAGAGTTTGAAAAGAAACCGAAACAAACAAACAACAACAAAAAAAAAAATAGAAATATATTTCCTCTTCTAAGTAAGATAGCAACATGATTTAAAAATGATTTAAAGGTCATACGTAATTAAAAGCAGAAAAAGTTTTCATGCAACATTTTTTTTTTTAGAAAGATTGAAGATTTTTTGTGTTTTTGACATTTGTATTTACATTCTTACTTAACTTTTCTCTAAGGTGAAAAATAAATATGATAACTTTTACAAATACAGTTAATGAGTGCATATTATTGTATTTTCAGTATTTGAAAACATAATGCCTAAAGGTTGCTCTCATATTCATTGTGCGCAATACTACAAAATGTCAATAAATCCTGGAAAATGTCAATATGTTGGAGTGAAGTGTGATAGCTGGGAAAAATTTAAAGCAGGAAAGTGTCGACGATGCGGAGAAAATGGAGAGAATTGTATGATCATGGGATTTGATACGCTTAAAACCCTTCAAAATCGAACGGAAGAGTACTCAGAAAGATACTACGTTCAACCCAGCAATAAATGTCCTTATTGTGGTAAGTCAATATTTATTTAAACAGTAATAAGATTATTAAATCTTTATTCTAACAAATGCTACTGTTAATTTTTCTCATATTAATGGTAAAGGAACTTTCTATTATATATTATTTATTGTAGTGCTTCTAAGCTTTTTGTTAGTATAGTGTTCTTAGCTTTTTAAATATAAAATATTTATAAATTTGAATATATTTAAAATATCTCAAATTATATTTTTTTGGATTGACTAAATGTATCTTTTCGTTTATATTAACCCATCATCGAAACGAATAATGCGAAATTTAAATCATATCCTTTTCTTGATTGTAAAATATGCTCAGTTGGGTTTGTTATATATAGGGTTTTAAAGCGCAAAATCCCTTAAGGAACATGCTGCTCCAAAAACAAGTTAACTAAAAAAATAATAAGGTGAACATGAACACTGAACTTGATTTATTGCTATTAATTAATTATATGAATTTTGAAACGTTTATATTACTAACAGGCTTAAATGTCCTTCATGACATCAGTTATAGTGCAATGTTTCGACTCTATTGTATGAGGTACCTTCTTAAAAAGATTTCATCGAATGAATGGTCACTACAGTTAGAAAGGCAGCGATTTATAGAGTGATTTAAGACCAATACCCTCATAGTCCATATTGGCATTTAGTCACCCATTTGATATAAAAAGGCCTTTAACTGAGAACAGAATAATAAATAAGACAGGTTTGTTATAAAACTGGTTAAACAGAAAATCTGTATAAACTGCCAGAACTCAATGATAATAAAAAATGAAAATATCGAATGAAGTTTTCATTAAAATCATTTTCAAAATGCAAGATTTTTTAAGGGAAAAAAGGGTCTGTTTCAGAACTTCACATTAAATACGCCTTAGCGGGAATATGTTTATCGAAAATATGTGTAAATAAATGATTTAAAAATAAGTGACTACCCAGTAGCTTTTTAGAAGTGTCTTTTGAAAAATGTTGTGACAATGACAGTGATGAGACAAAAAAAGTTTTTTAAAGTAGGTGGTTGCCTTAAATTTGTAGTTTTTGAAAAAACTTTCATTTTTATTTTAATAATTTTAAATTAAATTTCAAGTACATAGTATTCTAAAAATGTCCTACTTTTGGTTCAACGAGAAATAGAAGCAAAGTTAAAACCAACAATATAAACCCTTATACTCAAGTTTTTGAGCTATATTAAAATTTTAATTTGATTTTTCTGGAAAACTACGTTTTTGACTGTTTACATTTACAAGACACGTGATTCCTAAAAAGGTATTTAAGATATTAAAATAAAACTCGGTCATAAGGTTCTGCTCATCTATTGGTATGTTATAAAGCAAAACACAGCTTTTAATTATGTGTTCATATAAATTAAATAACTGTTTTGATTAAAAATACACTTTTTTATGTAAAACGATGTTTTTCAATCCTAAATTCTGTATATATTAGTAAATTTAGATAGTAGTGCGAATATTTTGCTTCTTAATAGAGATAAGTAGTTTGCTAATATATTGTTGAAAAATAAATGAAATATATTGTGTAAACTTCTTTATAGAAATTTGACACTAACGCATTTTTTGTTAAAATATGATTTAATATTGCTTAATTTAGAAAGGTTATTTAAAATTCACTGAAAAAATATTTTAATTCATAATTCTGTGTGCTGCTCTAACTAAAACAGATGTGTCATATAAAATTTTCATATATTTTTTTTAAATGTGGCCCAGAGGTAGGCACATACTCCAATGATAATTTTGATATGTAGACACATTATTAAGCAGAAATAGTCTATAAATTTCCTAAATAAATAAACGGCAGTGGATTTTTTAATTCTTTTTTATTGCAACAACAGAAACATCTCAATAATAATCTAGGAAATGCATAACAAATAGCATAAAAATAAGCAGTAGCTTTTTTCTGCTGCATATTCATAATTCAGTCAATCAAACGATCCAAAAATTGAACATGTAGTCAGTATTTTTATAATCATTTTTATTTAATAATTTTCAGAGCACTCAAATGCTTTAATATCACCCCATAGGGGATCCTTTGCAACTACAGCAATAATTTCAGATAAAAAAATTCGCTTCTGGACAATAACACTTATTCACACTTTCGTATCATCTTTTTAATCTTTTTTTTAATGTTTTATACAAATGTATTTACTAGCATAATATATGTATTCAGTTTAACTAGAAATATTCCCATTTTAATTACTTCTTAATTTGCGATAAAATTTTAATTTTAAAAGACATATATAAGTTTAAATGTTTGATATTTTTATTTTTCAGATAATTCGAAATTGATTATGCAAGGATTTAAGAAAACTTACAAGTCATCCCTTCAATAGTAACAAAAATTCAGAAGTGAAAAATAATAAAGTCTTTTAATATCATTCTTGTGTTTATTTTCACAAATTTTTTTTTTTTTTTTTTACATCCTCTTGTTTATGTTTTATGAACGTATAATATCTTATCGTAGGTTTTTTCATATGAAAACAGTGCTTATGCCTAATATATATACATATATATACAATATAAATATTTTCCTTCAGTAAGTAAAAAATAATTTCGACGATGAAAATTAAAGGGCTTAATTTTAATTACTAACTAGCAGACCCAATAGACTACTGCCAATTGCTATTTCAATATAATTAAGTACGATAATCATATTTTGTCTCCGTAGTTTTCAAATGACCGAACTATAGTCTCCTTTCGTCATATTTCATTTATAGACAAAAACTTTAAAAAAATACTATCCACATCTATTTTAAAATGGACATAAATTAGAACCTCGAGGAAAGATACGTGCAAAAGTCGACGTAAATAGAATTTCAATTACTTTCATGATTAAAAAAAAAAAAAAAAAAAAAAAAAAAAAAAAAAAAAAAAAAAACAATGCCAAATTTTATATACGTCTTTAAACACACACACAAAAAGGAAAATTCAATCAAGAAGACCCTTTCATTAATAGAAATTGGAGTTTAAGAATTTTTTCAAATATTTATAAATATTTTTGAGAGAGTAAATACAATAATCATTTTTATCTTAAACACAGATTTATTTTATCTCGTATTGTGGTTTACGCCTAATAATTGAAAATATCATTCAATGTATTTCTGATAGCATGCATTCAATTTTCCAAACAAATTAATAGAAAAACAGATGAATTAAAAATGTATGTTCTTGACAGAAAATATTCAATCTAGCATCATTTAATCTTACAGAAGAGAAAAAAAGGTAAACAAAATAAAATAACATTCCAAAAGTCTGCATGGACACGAGAAAATAATTTACAAGGAAACAATGTAACAATAAGGAAAAAAAATGAAATCCCATTTGCATTTCCGGTATGGTTCATTTACTTATCCAATTTCTGTACATTGAATTCTTAAAAAAAAAACACAGCAATCTATTTCAGCAAGTTAAATTTTACGCTAGGATGAATTGAAATTTATGGCAAATGGACTGTTTGAAACACAAATGATAAAAAAATAAATCGAACCAAATATTTCTTATCTGTATTTTTTATTTTATTGATTAACTAGGATAATGTACGAGAAAAAGAATACTTTCTGATTCATCGTATCTTTTACTATTTTTCTTAAAATGATGTGTAATAAGTGATAATAATAATAATAAATAGGTTTAGAAAGAGAGAAATGATAGCACGCAAAATTCATACCGGATTTTACAATTATTGTTTTAGAACTTGAGGTATAACATTAGCATAAAGTGCCATTTAAGGAATAATATGAATGTTAAAATGTTTTATTTTAATTTTTCCAGTTTTTTAAATAAAAGAGAGACGGGGAGATTTTTTAACATGCGCTGGTTACGTGGAGTTGTGGCCCTTGCAGCTTATTATAATTTAGAGTTCTCCCTTTACTTTTTTTAATTCTAAAAATAGTTTGAAAAGAGGCTTTTTTTAAACTCTTCTTTGAACAAAATGAAACTCTTCAACGTCACATAATCTACATAAAGAGCTTACAATTCTTGAACAACTTCGTTCTTTCACTTTAATATAATAAAGTGTTCCTGTAAGTCATAATGTTTTAGATTCACAAACATCAAAGTAAAGAATCAATGTCCTAAAAATGCAAGGACGAGATTAACATAAATAACATTTTAAAACGGGGCGTACTGTTAATACAAACTGTAACAATTTCAGAAAACCCAAACATTACAATGTGATTGTGTTACAATCACTGATAAAGAATGCATCACTAAGGATTATCGGTTACAAACTTCACATCTTTCAATGTGTTTCAAAATTTTTTCCTGCCAGTGTATCGTTATATCACTAGAATCTATGAAACAGTATGACACTTTAGTTTATATATAGTTTAGCATAAAAATGCTAAATTCTGTAAAAGCTGGCTTTAATCTATTTTTGTTCATATTTATTAACCCAAAAGAATTATTTACTTTATCCCTGTATATGATATACAGCATTTTACACACAATGTAATATGCAAAAAACGTAGTTAAACTCAATACCTTATATAGCAACTCCCAGCATTATTCTTTAAATATGATAACCAAAATATCTTAACACTAGTTTGGGTACGATATAATAACTAAATTTTTCAGTACCCCTGTAAAGTGTACGCACTTTCTGTTACACAAGAAGTAACATATATCAATTTTTGATTACATGTGGAATAGTTTAACATAATTCAAATACTCTAAAAAGAATATTTCCCTCTACTTTATTAAGTAACAGATTACTTTTTGGTGGTCCTGTATATTATTAATAAATATTCTTTATACTGCATATTCTACAAAATGTATATTTTAGTGTACTTAATTTTAATTTCATTATGTTCGAAAAGATGTAGCATCATTAAGTTCAAATAAAATCATTTTTATCATGGATCGTAATGTAACCGAATAATTTTGAGTGTCGTGTAATTGAACTATATATCTGATTCTCATAAAATATGAATATCTCTAAAAAAGATTCAACAATTATTTATTTTTAAATTTCAAACCATTCGATTGGCTTATGTTTGCTCTGTTATATGCAAGTAGACGGAAAAATTGACGGACCACAAGACGAATGTGGGTCCATTATATTTATAAAATTTCGAAGCACTTAAAAATGATTAAGCTAAATATATAGAACAATCGACGTATTTTCAGTTCGACAATTTATGCTGGTGGGTTCGTTTGCAATTTTTATACATTAAACCTTGACGTGAAAGCATAATCATTCATACTGCTATATAATTTTAAAATATTGTAGGAAAGATAACTGCATAATCTTTCTTTTTTTTTAAGTAAATTGATTGTACCTGAAATTAGTATAAAAACTATTTTTTAAAGCATTACATTATAAACATTCAAAAATCATCTTGAAAATCTATGCATTTTTTTAAACATCTATTCATGTTTTTTCCAAAAATTTCTGTTAAAGTACAACAATTTAACGAGGATTCCTAACTAGATTATGAAGAAAAATGTTTATTTTCATTGTAATTTTTTAGCTTTGTAAAAAGTGCAAGCTGTAGGTAATTTAATTAAAATAAATTTAAATTTTGCTGTTTTTATTTTATTTTATTTTATTTTATTAGATGTTGGAACAGAAGATAACTTCTAGATATGTTGAGTATTTCTAATTTGCTAACTTAACAAATCATAAATTAAATACTAATGTATTAATTTTAATTTCAATCGATTTTTAAATCACTAGAACTTTATATTTTCACCGAAAATAACGTCATGAATGTCATTTTTATAATTACAAATTCTCTATAATGGAGTAAACTATCCGTTAGAAAATTCCGCCTTCGCTAACAAATACCAGGTATAATTAAAAGAAGGCATGACTGGAACGTCATGTCCACTGCCATTAATTTTACTATAACACTTTATATTGATTTATTTCATGTAATTAAATTTTATCGAAATGTTTATATATACTTTAATTTATGTATTTGATTAAATTGTGCAAGGTTAAGTTAGACGTGCCTAAGATTTTGAGTTCTTTTCAGATAAAATCCCCTTTAAGTTTATAATTACAAAAGCGATTTCGATACAAATTTCTTGGCTTTAGAATAGAAAAAAAAAAGATCCTGTATGACAGACAGTATTGTCAGAAAAAAAAAACTAAGATTATAAAATTTCTGAAAAAATTGCCATTACTCTAAATAAAACATTTTTCGCTACAAATATAAAAACAAAAGGAAAAATTCTCTATCATAAATCTGAAGCATACTAAAAACTCATAATCCAGTGAATGTGGATTAAAAATTTCTTCACAATCGGATTGATAATTTAAACACGTCTTAATTCTCGCATTTTTCCCATAGGGTTTCAACCAGTCTTGTGTTCCCTTAAATACAAGCGTGCAAAAATCTGTATTTGTATAAATTGCGCCAATAAATTTGTTTTAATGGGACGCAGTACCTTTGATTTTTTTTTCAATAATACTGTAATATATATGATGGCACAATGCTTAATACAAAATATTAAACAAAATTTAAAAAGATCTTCCGGCGATGCCGGGAGGAAAAGGTAGCTTTCGAATTCTTATTTATATATTATTTATTTTAAATTAAGTTATATTATTCAAACATACGAACCTCAAATTAGTGAAACCAGATTTTATAAGATTGAATGCTAGTTTTTGTCAATACTGATTATTAATAGGAATTTTTAGAAATTGGTCATATTTTATTCAACCTGGTTTTATTTTTAGAGATTTAGAGAGTCGTAGAATTCCACGATATCATGAAGTGTATGCCATTTTAAAGCAACATGATGGATAAAAAAAACCAATGAGCTTGGTCGAAATCTTAATTCATGTGGACATGCACTCTCATATCGGAATTGATTAATATACACTGTAAAAAAATTCAAGAGGTTACTAGAAATTGTTTAGTAAATTTGTATTCCACAGAATTTTTTAATGGCCATTACAAACTCTTTTTTTTTTCTTTTTTTGCAAGAGAAACAAACATTTTTTTGTAAATTGAACAAAAGAATTTTTTGTATAAATAACTTAAAACTTTTTAGTATGATACACCAAGCAAATTTTAGCAATTGCTCCAAAATTATTTTTAGTAACCATTATGTGTGCCAGAAGGGCAGAAGCTTCCTTCGAGCTGCATCCAGTGGGTAAAAAGATAGACTTCTGAAGCGGAAATTTTTCGGCAAAGCCGCAATAGATGGCAGCACTAAGCATCGCTACATCCTTATTTTTACATGTTTCTAAAGGAGAGGGAAAGTCCAGAGATCATTACCCATGGTAACTGCTACGACAGGATTTTCATAATCCCTCTATTTAACGAATACTTACATTGCATATGTTCGGTGCATATTTGGTGGCGTCCAGCGTCGAACCCTGGTACTGTCAGCCTGGAGTTAGGTGCTATGACAACTAGGCTATCACGGCCACACCAAGTGAGTTTTAGCAATAGCTATTAAAAATGTAAAACTATTAACTCTATTCGTTGCTAGCTTTTTTTCTAGTAACTCATACTAATTCCTTGTAACCGAGTAAGATTTAAAAATTTTTTTAGTAATTACAAGGATCACTAAAATTTTTTTAGTAGATCGACCCTTTTTTTACAGTGTATACGAGTGCTGTCGAGGGAAAATTGATTTTTTAAAAAATGTCACCCACATTATAAAATCAAACTGCTATATCTCAGGCGTTTTTAAGATAAAGACAAAGCAAAAAATACTCCGGAATTCATTATGAAGATAAATACTTTCAAAAGAATCTTTTTTCAATTTCTAAATTTTTATTTGTACATCATTATACATTTAAAAGGTTTTTGACAAACTCAAATAGCCGCCATTTTGAAACAAGATGGCGGATGAAGTTGGCAAGTGAACTCGGTCAAGACATTGATATGTACTATGTACACACGGAGTTATATCTAAATCAGTTTATAAATATGCGTATTATCGCGTGACAAATTTCATACCGTTTCAAAATATCAACCACACTGGAAATTGAAAGTGCTATAACTCAGCCATTTTTCAAAATATAGATGAAACAAAAAATGCCCTGGAATCTTTGTATCAAAATCAAATATACAAAAGAAAAATCTCTATCAGTTTCTTATCTTTTTGTGCCTAATTTTAAATTTTTAATTGAAAAAATTAAATGGCCAAACAATATGGCGGATGATGCTGCTTACGAACACGGTCGAGACATTTGTATGTACTATGTAAACACTAAGTTTCATTCAAATCGGTTCATAAATCCGTTAGTTACAGCATGACAAATATCAGATCGTTTCAAAATGTCGGCCATAAGTAAAATTCAAAGTACTTTAACTCAATCATTTTTAAGATATAGACTAAATAAAAAGTGTTCCGGAATCGTTGTTTTAATTTCTAACACATAAAAAAAAAAAAAAAAAAAAAAAAAAAAAAATATATATATTTTTTCAACTAATTTCTTCTCATTTAATTTTAAATTTTAAATTTAAAAAAATTAAATGGCCGCCATTTTGAAACAAAATGGCGGATGATGCTGGCTAGCTAACTCGGTCGAGACATTTGTATATACTATGTACATACCAAGTTTCATTCAAATAGGTTCATAAATACGTTAGTTACAGCATGTTAAAATCAGATTCTTTCAAAATGTCAGCCATAAGAAAAATTCAAAGTGCTAGAACCCAATCGTTTTTTAATATATAAACAAAATAAAAAGTGATCTGGAATCTTTGTTTTAAGTTCTAACACATAAAAGAAAAAATATTTTTCAACTTTTAATTTCTTCGCATTTAATTTAATTTTTAAATTAAAAAAAAATAAATGGCCGCCATTTTGAAACAAGATGGCGGATGATGCTGTCTAACGAACTCGGTCGAGACTTTTGTATGTACTATGTACATACCAAGTTTCATTCAAATCGGTTCATAAATACGATAGTTATCCAATGAAAATATCATATATATATATATATAATTAAATTTTTATACGACCCCCGTAGGATAAAAATTCCAATTAGGAAAACTTTCCTTATTCAGTCCTGAATAAGATACAAAAAGTTCCATCTTCATATCTTGAAAAGCCGCAAAATTATAGCCGTTTAAATAATTCATCAGGTTTTAAGGGATTAGACACAAGTTGAAATGTGCGCGATTCAAGAAACAATTACTTTAACTGCGTACAAAATCTATTTTTTTAGTTAGAATTTTGATTTTTTTCTTTTTTGTGATGGTTAGCCTTATAATTTGCTTAGAATATCACATCCTAAAATTTCTCATACAATTTAAAAAAGTTTCATGTGGTTAGTACTGGTTTAAATAGGATAATTAAAAGTCGTTATAACTCGAAACATTATTTATCGGATTTCAATTTCTTTCCATTTAATTAAAGATGAAAATCTTATTTTAGTTTTGTTCCAGGGTTTTTGATTTTTAATATTAATTTTAAAACTATTAAAAATATTCATTGAAAAAATAATATAACTTTAAAAAAAATCATATTTTCAAAAAAAAAAAAAAAAAAATATTTTTTCAAATTTGCCGAAACAAAACTAATGTAAAAAAATAAAAAATGAAGTGTTTCAAGTTCTTTTTTTCTTTAAAAATTCTTCACATTTAATAAATTAAAGACAAGAAATAATGGGGAAAAATTCATTATGCAGAAAAACGAAGTGTACTGTTTAATGTCCGTCAATTATTTTAAATAATGCTTTTTCAAAGATTCAGATTAAGTCTTTTCTTAAATTTAGCTCAGACAACTTCAGGCTTTTTATCGTCCTGGAGAGGTTGTTAAAAAATCTGTATTCTGGGCCCAGGGCGGACCAATACCGTGACGTTACTTTCTTCTGAAGACTCGCCAGGCCGGGCCTAACGTACTTTTCATAAAGAAGGGAACTGCTTCCTTCTTCCTAGGCCTACACTGGATTAAATTTCCAATCTTGGTCTGGACAAAACCCGTATTAAAATCACTGTCTCTGATTGACGTAATGCGTACATAAAATATGATTTTTATAAAAAAAAATTACTAACTGAATTTTAAAAAAAAGAATCAAGCTTGGCAACAGCTTGGTGCTAACGCATATCATTCCACAGTTTTAATATGCTTAGGATTTGAAAACGGTGGTAACAATGAAAGATGATTTGTGACAAATCATTATTTTTTTTTATCAAATGCATGTTTTCTCATTAAAAAAAATTCTAATCATCAGAATTTATTGAAATTAAAATGGAACCACACGGATATCTTATATTTTCAAAAAAAAAAAAAAAAAAAAAAAAAAAAAAAGAAAAAAAAAGAATTATCAAAATTGGTTCATGTTTAAAGAATTTTTGAGTGAACAAGAAATACATACAGGTCGAAATCATAACCTCCTCCTTAAAGTCGGTTAATAAAATAAATAAAATTCGGCTCAATCGGAATTTTTATGAAAAACACATACATTTTGAAATCTTTATTTTACAAAAAAGAAAAGAAAACAAAACTTTAGAATTCATTTTTTAAAAGAATAGTATATTTAAAGGGTAATAAATTAAATACAATAAAACTAGTGAAAAAAAATCTGCCTATGACGGAATTCTATTTTAAACGAAAAATATGTTGATCCATGCAAAATAAATACAATAATACCTGAGAAAAAATAAACTCCAGTTACAACTTCTAGGGAGTCCATCTGTTAATTACGTATTTTTCTTTCCTATGTGATTCCGTCTTAAAAGGTGTTACTGTATAACATTTTTGAAAGTCTTCAACGCATGGGATATGGATTAACGATATTAAACTATAAGTAAAACATTTACATATCAACAGAGATTCATTGATAAAATAAATATATTACAGACTTTGGCGCTTCTTTAATAATAAAAGGTATAAATATAAAAAACGAAAAACTATAAAAGGAATTTTATGTCAGAACTCCTCTATACGAAACAATTTTTTCCCACACCAAAGTAAAAAACTATGTAGAAATTTGTGGCTGAACCGGGCTATGATTTAAACTATTTTCCAGACCGGTTCGAGTTATGATTTTAACATTTTTTTCAGGTCGGGCCGAACTTTTTCCCCTATGGGTCGGCTTGGGATCGGACCTAGGTATTTCGATCAATGCAGACCTCCAGTGCTGATTACCAACATATTCTGATAACAAATTTAGATTTAAGGGGGTAGTAAGGTATTTTTTTTTTTTTTTGCATTTTTTAATTTTTATTTTATATTAATGTACAACATCTTAAGATTATTCTGTGAAAATTTGAAAGCAATTGAAGTAAAACTGGCGGAGATATACACTTGTAAGTCTCCGCCCTCCGATTTCACACTGAGGAATGTGGCCGCAACAATCAGCTACCAAGTAACTGCCACTGCTTGACCAGGTCTGTCCTGGCATACTGCCAAAATAATGGACCGTTCCGAAGGTACACGTACACGTGTGTATACGGTGCATTGATGATTCTGTGTAAGTATATGAAAAAAGCAGTAATTTACAAATATCTATTTCGACAAAAACGTCTGTGAAACTTTAAACGTATTTTTCTAACACTTCGCTTTTTCGAAGCCGGTGAACTCTGTAGCTCAAAATCTACTGAACCGATCTTTTTAAAATTTTACACACTCTTTCTTTATATAAATTACGAGATAACGCTGTCGAGTTTTTTTTTTTTTTTTAAATTTTTACTTACTTTTAAAAAACAAAATATCAGATTTTTTTAATGAAAAATCAGTATTTTGACTTCCGCGCCTTGTAAAAAATTGAAAAATCAATAATAAAAAAAAAAAACTCGACTGCGTTCCCTGAGGAAACTTATCAACTAATTAAATCAATTTGGTTTTTTAATTTCAGTTGATCCAGTCATGAGTTATGCGGTTCACCGCGAATCAACTTTTTTTTTTGGACGTCTTCGAAGATTCGCTGTCATCGGCTCATTTTTTAATATTTCTTAATGAAAATTTTACAGAATACTCTTTAAATGATATATAATTATACTATAACTATACAAATAAATAAATATTAATTGTATCCTTACAAAAAATGATAGAAAATATGCTTTTTTTCCCTCGAATTAACCTTACTACCCCCTTAATTCAATACGCTGCTTTGTTATATCAAAATGATAGGCACTGTCTTAAATCGACAATTAAAAATGGACAATTTATGGACGATCCCTCACTTGCTTTGAAAACGGGGCAAAAATCTTTCGTTTATAGGCATGGTAAAGTGTAATTAATAAAGTCACGAATTTTTAAGAATATCGGATTTTAATATTTCTGTCAGGTTTTTAGATATTTAGATGAAATTTTTTTTGTTCAATTCAGGAATGCATAAGTATAGGAATGCATACTTATTTCCTAACTGGGAATTTTGCCCTGCGGTGGCTGTATAAAAATTTAATTTTTATATTTTTTTTAATAGACCCCCCCATGGAGTTGCAACTTATGTTATCAGAAATTTCACATTTTTTCATGAATTTTTGCAATTGGAAGTATGGGTCTAGGGGCAATATTTAAGGAGATAGCCTATTGTTTCGATATTTATGACTCACTCTGTATGTATATATATATATATATATATATATATATATAAATGTCAACATTTGAACGGAGGGTGTTTTTGGGGTCTGGGGGTCATGATCGGTGAAAATATACCAAAATGTTCTGGAAGTGCTTTCCTCTGGACGTTTGCAATAGGTAACTTTTTACTTTTTATAATGAAAGCTACTTAAAAAAACCCTCTAGAACAGCCTATTTTACTAAACTAAAAAATAATAATAATATTTTTTTTTAAATCCCTATTACTTTTATAAAATGAATATTTTTGCCTTAATTTTTTCAACATTCGTTAGAATAGGTTACATAAAACTGCAAACGGATTTTTAGATGTATGGGATTTTACTTTTAATAAGATTTTTATCTCGTGTATATTAAAAAATGAAGGAAATTCAACAAACTTTCAAATTAATTTTTTTTAAAAACTAACTGTAAACTTGAGTGTTAATTCAGTGCATAAAGAATTAAATATACTATGAAGAACAAGTAAAAATATCAAACGTCTACCTAAAATAGCAAAAAAAGACTTATCATTTATCGAACAAGCAAGGCATAAAAATATGATCATGAAGAAAAATCAGTTAAAAGTTTTCATTTGTACGGGTAATTACGGTCACAATTAACAAATTTTACAGTATCACGCGATATAATTGTCGTATAATTAAAAACGAGATATCAAAGTATTCACAATTAAAGAAGCTATCAGGAAATATTTAAAAAAAGAAAGTTAATACTTCACCCAATTTAAAAGTACAATGTAAAAAAAAAAAAAAAAAAAAAAAAAAAAATCTAAGAAACTGAGATTCCTTGAATTTTTCATGTAACTGTAACAGGAAAAACTCCAGTATCCTGTTCTTTTACATGATTTTTTCTGTTACCATTACATGAAATATTTCTTGGAATCCCAGTTCCTAGAAGAAAAAAAAAATAGTAACTTTACACATTTGTTTCTTTTTTTACAATGTACTATGTTCTCTTAACCTCCTCAGTCCTTAGACTAATATTACAATTGACGACAAAGACCAGTTTAAAACTACTATAAAATTTTCTAAAGATGTATCAGCTTGTATATCAATGCTTATAATATGCATACATTTATTAGAAATGGCGATAAGTAAATTTAACAATACTAGAAGCATTTAAAATCATTTGAAGGGTGTTTCTTACTATCTACTCCAGGCGACATCAGGATTGGGGAAGTTAAAGAAAAATGGCAAAGTTAGCTACACTGTAAAAAAAAAAAAAAAAAAAAAAAAAAAAAAAAAAATTCAAGAGGTTACTAAAAATTTTTTAGTAAATTTGTATTCCACAGAATTTTTTAGTAACCATTACAAACTTTTTTTTGCAAGCGAAAGAAATATTTTTTTGTAAACTGAACAAAAGAATTTTTTGTATAACTAACTTAAAACTTTTTAGTATGAGCCACTAAGCAAATTTTAGTAATAGCTCCAAAATTATTTTTGGTAACCATTACGTGTTCCCGAAGGGCAGGAGCTTCCTTCGAGCTGCATCCAGTGGGTAAAAAGACAGACTACTGAAGCGGAAGATTTTCGGCGAAGCCGCAATAGATGGCAGCACCAAACATTGCTACCTGCTCTATTCTTACATGTTTCTAAAGGGGAGGGAAAGTCTAGAGATCATTATCCATGGTAACTGTTACAACATGATTTTCATAATCCCTTTATTTAACGAGTACTTACATTGGGTGCACATTTGATGGCATCCAGTATCGAACCCGGGTACTTTCAGCCTGGAGTTCGGTGCTATGACCACTTGGAAATCCCGGCCACACCAAGTGAGTTTTAGTAATAGCTTTTAAAAACGTAAAACTATTAACTCTATTCGTTGCTAGCTTTTTTCTTGTAATTCTTACAGACTCCTTGTAACCGAGTAAGATTACTCAAATTTTTTGTAATTACAAAGATCACTAAAATTTTTTTAGTAGATCGATCCTTTTTTTACAGTGTAGTGTATCCTAGAAATAAAAAATAATTAAACATCCTGGTTTTTTTTCTTAACCGTTTTATGATACATTTATAAGAAATTCTAAAGCTTATAAAATATTTATATACTATCGAATATTTTATGCGGATACCCTTAAAAAATAATAAAATAAAAAAAATTGTTTCTCAAGTACAAACAAAAAGTGTAAATATTTTCCTTAACCGTACAAAATCAAATTAAACTTCTTTTGCGCGAGACGTGACTGGTAGGTTATTCAAATATTGATTCTCTTTCTCTTTGCATTTCCTCTTGCACATCAAGAAATTTTATTCGCATTAAAATTTAAAATAAAAAGTAACTAGATTTTTCATGTACTGAACTTGAATATGAAATCATAACGGAAAAATAATCAACTGATATTTTAAGTAAAGTATTACGAGTTTTTAAAGGAGCTTTTGTAGACGTAATACATATATTCGTGTGCATTATTATTACTAAAAATTTTGATTAACATTCACGGAGGAGTTTTATAAATAACTTTTGTAAGATTATTTTATGCTAGATTTTGCTAAAGATTCCCAGTTTTGTTTGTACTGATTATTTAATAAGCTGCTGAATTGAAACTTATTGTCTTCAAATGTGGCGAATATGGACACTGCACGATTAAATTTACTAAGTTAACTAACCTTTACTTCATGAATTACAGAATGTAAGACAAAACATTTTTTAAATGCTATGTCTTTTAGATTGCACACTAACAAACAAAACAGCATTTTAATTCGAAAAATATTAATTTTGCATTAAAAAAATAATTTATTAAACGAAATATTACCATTTGATTTAATTCTCAAAATACAAGTGAATGATTTTGCTTCTTAGAGTGGTTCACTTAAATTCTGTACCTTTCATTAGATTAAGAGTATTACTCGGTTACAGTTTGTGAAATTTTTTTTTATTATTTATACTACTTTATTTTATTGATACTAATTTACATTGCGTTGTAGTATATCACCCGAAATCAACTACTGAATTACTTATACTAACCTTAATCAAAGGGTTTTATCCTTTATAAATGTCTCTATGCGATAGAGAAATGATTAGAAATTAAAATATGACGTTTGAAAATTTTTGAAAAGTCCCGATTTATTAGTCAATTTCTATACACATTAAAAAAATGCAATATAATTTTAAACAAATTATGATTCCTTTTTATCGACAGAGCAATAATTGAAAGCGTGCGATGTTCAGGAGTGTAAAAGATTCTATTAAAAAGCGAAATAGAACCATACGCTGTTAAAACATCTTAATAACGTCAGTGGAACAGACGATCATGTTAGTCCTGCATAATATGGATAGATAGTAATGCATAAGATATCACTTATCAACTATGTTGTATTTTCAGCTTTTTTGTGTGGTCATCGTATTTCGCAAAAGCAAACTTAGTGTTGAAAATTTCGTCATTATCAATGCTATCAAAATTATGAATTAAAATATGGAGTTGGATTTTCTACATTGCAGACATAATAAGCTAATTCCATCTAATATGATATGTATAACAATTATAGTCTGAAATACATCAATGTATTAGAGCATATTGAGCTCACAGGCTTTCATACTCGTTAAATGTTATACTTTTATTTTAAAGAAAAATGCCTCCCCAGGAAGTAAATTCAGAGAAAGTATTGCTTTTAATGCTTAGTCAATAAAGTTCAGCGGCGAAAAATTTCCGCATAAACCTGTATACCATGTTTGAAGCAAATCGGGTAATTCTACATAAAAAATACATTTTGCTAAGTGAAGGAGTAATGGTTTATCCTATTTCCCCCTCTAATTTAACCAATAAACTAAGCTTCCAAGACTAATCAGGGAAACTCCTTATCGGAAAGAACCTTGAAAAAAATAGTAAATAAATCAATAATTCTGCACGAAAAACCAAATATTCTAAATTAAATTGTGTGATAGCATCATTTCACTCCTTTATACTTAACCAATCAATCTTCAAATCTGATCAAAAAATCAGCTTATCAGAATACATCGGTGCAATAAATATGAGGCCAATCAAGAGGCCATGAAAAGCACATTTATTTAAATTAAATTTGAAGATAATCCTCCTTTCACCGCTTTATATTTATCAATGAGCATTTAAACCTAATCAAGAAAGTGCCTTATCAGAATAAACTAATATAATGAATTTGAACCAATCGAGCAACTCTGCATAAAAAACTCCTTTATCTAACTTAGGAGGGAAAGATAATCCCTCGATTTGCTCCTTCATATTTATCCAATGAACTCTCAGAACTAAAAAGTAAAGCGTCTAAACACACTGAAACTAGAAAAATAAATTGAAAAAATCGGTTATTCTATCAAGAGATGTCGGGTTTTGTTCATATAGATACGTATATATATACAAATCTTGCGGGCACATTTGCCCACAAGTTTTTTATAGTTGATGACCTAAACAAAGCTGTTTTCAATTAGCAGGCTGTCAAAGCCTGGGAGCTAATGCGCTCGTTGTTCTATATAAAGGTATATATGTCCAAAATACGATCAATCTCGACAGAAATACACAATTTGCTTCAAATTTTTTAAATAAGTTAATTCTGATAAGGCACTTTCCTGAATAGTTTTCGGGGTTCGTTGATTTCTTATAAAAGGAGAGAAGGTGCTAAATTCGCCATAATTTAGAAAAATGAGTTTTTTGACGTAGAACTATCCGATAAACTTCAAATTTCATAAATAGATTCATTCTGATAACGTGCTTCCCTGATTAGATTTGAGATTTCATTGGTTACGTAGAATGGGAGAAATGAGAGCTAACCCAATTTAAATTAAAAATAGGGTTTTCATGCATAATTATCCGATTTGCTTCAAATTTTGTAAATAGGTTTATTTTAACTACACACTTCGCTCAATACTATTAAGTGTTCGCTTGTTACGCATAAAAAGGGGGAGAAGAACGCTAATCCCTCCCCTCTGATAAACCCTTTTCCATATTATTTACTGTTTTACTCCAAAAAAGTGATTTTTTTTTTTTTTTTTTTTTTTTTTATGAATAATAGGCGTAAATAAGAGTATAATTACAAATAGTGTGAATAAACTCTGAGCTCAATATCATCAATTTAACAGGGCTTATTTTTTTAACCCAGGCTTTCAACTGATCCGAATTATTTATTTAACAAAAATAGTTTATAAGTAAATGAGCCCGCGCTCGCCATATTTTAAGATAATCCCGTTTTTATGTTTTAGTTTTTATTTTAAACTTCCTTTATCTTTTTTCCCATTTGTGTCGATTGGGTTATTTGTGCTTTAAAGCCATAAAACATATTAAGAATATTTTAAGATTTTCGCTTTTATTTTTATTTTTAGTTTCTATTTTGAACTTCTTTTTCCCATTTCTGTAGATTGGGTTATTTGTATTGTTAAAGCCAGAAAACAGAAAAATGGGACCTGTCATATCTTTGTGAATGTCATTTCTCTTTGCAGTTAAAAAAAGAATTATTTATTTATTTATTTATTTACTTATTTATCGTACAAAATATTACGCAATGACATTTTTACCCATAAAGCTACCATATTTCAACATTATCTTCATTCTGCTGATAATTAGAATGAGACGGTATCTCAGGAGACTAATAGACAGTAGAACCCCGCTAATTTGTGCCCCATTAACGCGGATCTCCGGATAATCCGGATAGGTGTAGTCGATTTTTTTTTCAAGTTTGAGAAGAGATCGGCAAATTTCCATAATATTAATGTATTTCATACTCGTATTCTGAATAAAAGAGTCTTTTTTGAAGTCTTTTCGGAAGAAAAAAAAAGAAATTCTGAAAATAGTGGAAGAATTTACGGCATGCAAATTACGATTTCTCGAATAATAAGCTTGAAACAGATGGAGGAATCAGCGAGAATGAAAACAAAATTACACATGAAGATTTTGTGAGAATGTTAAAAAAATTGATGGTAGCTCAGATGTTGATATCGACGCTTTTAGCAATTGGTTTGAAACAGAAAATAGTTAAGATTATGCCTCACTAACAGATGACGAAGTAATCGCTTTGTGCACGCCTGTGAAAAATGAAAATGAAGTTGTCACAAACGAAAACACATTATCAACGATGATCAACCAAAAGTTAGTAGCCATAATGTAGCAACGTCTCATTTAGAATAATTATTGGTTTATTTTGAACGTCAGGTGGAGACTATATGTAACGAATTACTTATACTCAAGCGGATGCATGACCGTGCGGTCTGCAAACACTATACAAAATTGGCACAGCAGAAGATGGCAAAATTTATAATTACAAAATAAACATATTTACTATCTGTAAATATCTAATGTGCTTAATATAAAGATGATTTACTGTAAACATCCAATCATTCATAATACGTCTTATTTAATTTTATTTGTTTTTCTTTTTCCGGATAATTCGGATTGGGTCTGGTCCAAATTATTCCGAATTATCGTGGTTTTACTGTATATGAAAATGGTGACATAGGAAAATTCAAATATGTACTTTCTTTAATGTAAAAATCTAAATATTTTACTACAAACACATCCAAATATTAAACTTCTTGTTCCCTATTATAACCTGAAGTCAAAAGTCTAAATGTTCACTTGCAATCGTATAACTGACTAACGCTACATAAGTTTGGAAATCTATTTTTGAACAATCTATTTAACGTTCAAATATTCAAACATTGTGAAAATGAAAAGTATGCATACATTCCAGTACGGTGAAAACGACGTATTTTTTAAATTTAGCTGAAAAGAAAATTATTGTGTCATACTTGCACAACATTCATTATTTTTTCATTAAGTAATACAGTGAAACCTCCAAATAAGGGACACCTATGGGACAGGAACTGTTGTCCCTTAAATAGATGTGTCCCTTATTCGGAGTTTTTATTTTTTTTAATTAGTCGGCCAGAAGGATATAAAAATAACAAAACTTAAAAGATGAAGTTTAAATGCATTCTAAATGTATAAATTACGTTAATCAGACACAAAAATAATAGAGAAATCTTAGAGAAATTTTAATTAATTAAAATTTTCAATTGATTACTAGATCATTAAATGGTTTGTACAATTATTAATTTAAATTTTTTATGCTTCTTTACATGCAGAAAGTATAAAAACACGTAAAAGAATTTTACTTGAAATAAACAATCAAAAGTGATTCTTTTGCAAATTTCAATTTTTCACTTTAAACTTTCCAAGTGTTCTTTTACCATACTTATAAATGTTTGTTCTTCATTATTAGCCATATTTACAAAAAAGTATTTAACTGCTTTGTGTATTTTAATGCAACAAATCTCTCAATTACTCTGTTCAGCAAGCGAAAAACGTTTTAATACATTTAAATGAAAAGTTGGTATGCCTGACTATGGAAGCGATTTGTAATCAAATTTCGTTTTCAAGTTTTGAATAAAATACCTATTGAGTTATAAGCGATTTTGATCATATGAAAAAGACGCTTTTTACCATTTTACCTTTCTTCAGTAGTGCGTAGATATTCCATTTAAAACGCCTATGCTGACAATATTTTCTGAAAAATCTTTTGCTCCCCCCCCCCAAAAAAAAAAGTTTGCAAGCTTCAGGCATTTATGAATAAAAAAATTAAAAAATAACTCATAAATGGTACCCTTTAGGATTGGAGAACAGTCTTAAGGCATCTGTAAAGTTCTTTATTTCACTCTTTTCTTTTATTCTCCATTTTCAGAATCATCCCCACAATTTTCAGTATTATTTTCAATGAAGATAAACACACTGAAGTTGAATCAGAATTGTTGGTAAATAAATACTCGTCACCTGTGTCGTATGCCTCTGTATCAACATGACTGGTTGTCTATTTAATACATTCATATAAATCTGTACTTTCATTTCCGTCACATTCTACTTCATTGTTGGAAATTCAAAAGTCAGCCCCTTTAATCTCATTTTCAAGTGTCCCTTAAATCGAGTGTCCCTTATTCAGAGGTAAATACATTACACATCCTATACCAAGGGACTGGGACCGGAAGTTTTGTCCCTTAAATAGAGGTGTCCCTTATTCGGAGTGTCCCTTATTTGGAGGTTTCACTGTATCAAAGATCAAACTCTCAATTGATAACACGAGAAAATTTTATTTTAATTGCATGATACTGATTACGCATAGAAGTTAAGTTTAAACTTTTAATTTAAAAAGTTTAAATACTACTTTAACTTAAAAAAGTTAATTTTAAATGAGTTTGGCTAGCTAATAAATAATAAACTATTTGTATTTAATTTTATGAATTTCATATGAATTCAATCAATTGATTCATTTAAACATTTTAGTTCGTAAAGTTGTTGACGGTTTTTGGCTTTCCCTCTTTTAAATTAATTTTCATTCAAAATAATTTCTTAAACATATGCACGTATGCATGTATATATCATAATATATTTTTCTCTCTCTCTCTCTAAAAAAAAAGCTAAATATTAGTGACGAAATAGAAATTCATGCGTTATGAATAATATTCTTATAATGTTAAAATTAATAAATGAAAAAAAAAATAAATTAAACTTCAGTGATTAGGGTTTTTTTTTCGTAATTATCAAAAAAGCAACCTAAAGTAATTTTCCAACCACGCTGAATTATTGTTTCTGGCTGGGCGATTTTCCTTATCAAGTTTCTATTATTGCACGAAACATTCTACTAAAATAATTTTAATCCATTTAATTAAGTGCTTCCAGGAAATTTTGAAGATGCTTTTATGCATTTTATATTTAGAAACTAAGTCATTACACGCATGAACGGATCGTTCAGCTAGAAATAACCGAACTTAAAAATAAATTTAAATAATAAATATGTCCTTTTTTAATGATTAGGCTTAAATGTAAAATTATTTTAACCCTCTCAACGTCTTGAAAAAAAGGTAAAATTGTAATATTGTTTTCTCTGTATTCAGTTTTATAAATGCTAAGAAAATGTGATTCTTTCAACATTATATAAAAAGATGAAATTTAATTACAAATATGAATATAATCCTTGAGAGTATCAATTATGCTTCAATGTATTGAAAATACATCAAATATATAAAGTTATATTAAATATTATCTTGAATATTGCTTATATTGCAGTAAATCTTGGAGCTTTATGAACGGAATATTACATATTAAACTATTAAATGGTTAAATGATATTACAACATGTTAATCCAACTTTAATATGCCGTGTACGAAACGAGCACGCATTTATGTATTAATATAACTTAAAAATTTATTTGACATGTTTATGGTTATTCTATAAATAGGTCAGTATTTCAAAAATTCGTAAAAGCATAAAGAAAATGTCAGATTGCAGTGCAATCCACACCAAACCAACTGATGAACTAAACTGTAAAAAATTTGACCATTTTGCTGCGTCGTCATTCCCCCGCTTTTACTGAATATCTCTCTTATGATCCATGAGAATGCTCCATAATATAGTGAAGTAAACGTTTTCTATAACAGCGGTGGGGCGACGATGCAGCAAAAGGGTCAAATATTTTAACAGTGTATGAGTATTTTACCCAAAATCTTGGCCAAAGTTATTTTTCAAGTGTTATAAATTTGAACCATGTCTGTTGATTTACTATTAATAAATACACATAATAATTGATATATTCAGATAAATACATGTAGCTATTTACAAAATTAATACATTATACAAAGTTTATACAAAGTTCATCAATGTTTATATTTGAAATTAATAATTATAATGTGCTTCTTCCTACATTTATAAATTTTAGTACATAACGGAGTAAATATATATATTTTTTTATGTTTATGTGATATGAAAGGCATTTTAGTTTCAACGAACGTATAGACCAGCATGTATATACTGTAATATATATCATAATATATAAAACTAAATCGCTGACCAATAGCAGATCTTCATGGAAAAGCCCTTTAAAAAAATTTTCGGACCTTAATTTTTAAATTACACATATTTTAACATGGTTGAAAATATATAACCTATCCTACAAAAATGTGTATTGTCCATAAAATAACACAACTGTGATGCTAATTACCTTGTTAAAAAATGGATATTGGGTGGATTTAAATAAAATAAAATATATAAATAAAAGTTGGATTTATATGCTAACTGTTGTCTGTAAACGTGTAAATCCCTGACTAAGGGAGTAGTATTTTCTTCTAGTATGGGTAAAATAGACAAAATAATTGAGTAAAATACAGTAATTGATGAACATTCACTAAAATTTAAAAAAAAAAACCTTTATTTTGGGATGATCCGATGAATTCTGCAAATATAAAGCTGTTTTACTTTGATTTTTATCAGGGGAAAGGGGTATACTATATCAAAGAGGGGAGAAGCAATTTCCTATAAGTAGATCAAGTGGCTTATTGTTTATTATACATTTCTAAATTATGAATCAAACTATAGAACCCGTATTTTTAATAACTTCTGAGGGGTTTTATAAATACAAAGTAAACAAATATACCTTATGCAGATAAAAAAAAATACAGTAAGAATTTAAACATACTTTAAAATTTAGGAGGAACTTTGTTGGGCACTTGAAATGAAAGTAGGACAAGTCGTCAAAAACATCATTGTTTTATCATTTTTGTTTCTTTATTTTGCGGGAGGTGGGAAAGAAATAAGGGTGTTTTAACCCGTAATGGCATAATTCTTATGTTATTATTGTTGCAGCGTATATAGGGTTCTTTTGATCTTATGGTTAAACAACTTCAAACTCTTGCTTATAGAAAAGTAGAAAATAATTTATTTACAGAACTTCAGAACAACAAAGTCTTCGAAACTCACAAATATTTCTAGATATTCAAAAAATAATTGTTCAAATCTATCGTATAAGAGCAGATATAAGTTCCAGAGAATATTTATACAACGTCTCAACACTAAATCACATTCAAAATAACGTAAATAAGACTCAAGCAAAATTGCTTAACAAACGCGTTGTTCACTCAATGACTGACTGGTAAATAATAACAACACAGCTCGCATCCGGCTATCCTATATATAGTCTCGCCGCATGCGGTGGAAATTTCTAGAACCATCTCGAAAAATCCACGGAACAACATTTAATGTATCAGTATATCAATAGGGGGGGTTACCATAGAGTAGGGAAGGGTTACCATCGCCAACAATCGCCAAGTTTGTCGCCAACTTGGCGATATATCGCCAAATTTGGCGACCAAAATTAGTCTCCAAAAGTGTCGCCAACTTGGCGATATCTAATATTTCGCAAAGCTGCCATAGACATTAACTGAAAATAATAGACAAGTTTGCTTGATAACAGAGACAATGTAACAAAAACTAATATTAGTAAAGAAATGGAGCTTAATAAAATTATTTACATTATTTTACAGTACAAACACTAACTATTTACAAAATTCGCAACACTACCCCCTCCTCAAAGACTGCATGTCCCGGGCAGTGCAATCCTTGAGTTAGAGGAAAACACTTAAAATAAATAAATAAATAAAATAATAATAAATAAGTAATAATAACAATAATAAGAAGTACATAAATAAGAACTAATTACTATTTACATATTTAGAAAAAGTTACTTTCATGACCATGGTCTGAAATTCCAGTTTAGAATTTTTAATCATTTTGGCCAAAATAAGGGGCTAGCCGGTTATAATGTACGACCTTGGGCTTCGTGTGTGGCGATTTTCGTATGCGTACGACGACGTCATTCAGCCTGGCGACAGTCCCTTACGACGTATGGGATTCCACAACCAAACTTTGTCACCTTCGTTGAACTCATGTCCAGTTGCCTTTATGTCGTACCGTGTCTTTACCTTTTCTGATGCCAGTCCGATTCGATTCCTCGCTAGACAATGAATCTCCTTAATCCGTGCCCGGAGTCCATCCACGTATTCTTCAGGCGACAGAGGAGCGTCAGGAGGACGGCCAAACAAAAGATCAGCAGTCAGACGAAGATCACGACCAAAGAGCATTTGATAAGGGGAGTAACCAGTGGCCTCATGAGTGGCACTCCTGTAGGCAAGCAGGAAAAGAGGCAATTTCTTGTCCCAGTCCTGTTGGTCTCTAGACACCAGGAGAGAGAGGCTATTTAGGATGGTACGCGTTTCACTACAGCAAGAAGCTCTGCTTTGCTCTGCCTTTGATAAGCACTTGCTGAAATAGGCGATAACACGCTCCTGGCTGTCGATTTCCTGGGACAGTACAGCGCCAAAGCGTTCGTTACTTGCATCCGTATCAAGTATGAACTGTTTATCGATTTGAGGATATGACAGAATTGGAGTGGATGTTAAGGCCTCCTTGAGCTTTCCGAAAGCAGCGTCACATTCCTGTGTCCAGATAAATTTTTGATTGGCTTCTGTTAATTTATGAAGTGGTCTTGCAATCATCGAGAAGCCTTTGACGAATTTTCTGTAATAGGTGCATAATCCTAGAAAACTCCGAAGTTGGTGAACATCTGCTGGACGATTCCAATTTTTAACAGCTGATATCTTCTCCGGATCAGTCCTGACTCCATCCGCCGAAATGATGTGTCCAAGGTAGGCGACTTCATTTCGAAACAAACTGCACTTCGAAGGGCTTAACTTCAAATTAGCTTCCTTTAATATTTGTAGCACCCGCCTGAGGTTGTTCAGATGTTCATCAAAAGATTTTCCTATGATTATGATATCATCTAAATAAACAAGACATGCTTCATATGGCAGCCCCCGGAGAACCGTTTCCATAAGCCGTTCGAAAGTTGCAGGTGCGTTACATAGACCAAAAGGCATTACCTTGAACTGCCATAATCCTTGTCCCGTTGTAAAGGCAGTCTTCTCGCGGTCGTCCGGATGGATCTCTACCTGCCAGTAACCACCAGAGTCGAGAACCAAGTGTTGCCCGCAAGTGTGTCGAGAGTGTCGTCGATCCTTGGCAGAGGGTAACTATCCTTTTTAGTGACGTCATTCAGTCGGCGGTAGTCTACACAAAATCTTGAAGAACCATTCTTCTTTCTTACTAATACAATGGGAGACGCCCATGGACTTGTCGATGGTTCGATGACGTCATTTTCTTCCATATCCTTAATTAAATTCTGCACCTCTTCTTGCATCGCAAAAGGTAATCGTCTAGGGTGCTGTTTAATAGGAGAGTGATCTCCCGTGTCAATTCGGTGTTGTGCCATTTTAGTTCGTCCAAAGTCTTCAGATGTTTGGGAAAATAAACTTTGGAATTCTCTAATTAAATTTTCCGCAGCTTCCATCTGTTTTGGATCTAAGTCTGTATTTTGTAACAAATCCTTGACTAAATTATCTGAAGATTTCTCAGAGTGACTGGAATTTTGACTTAAGCACGTCACAGTAGCACATGACGCTATCACCTCTCCTTTCTTGATAGTCCTCGTCTTATCACTGATGTTAGCAATTCTGAATGGAATGGTCTTCTTCGAGAGGTCCACCACAGATGAAGCCACCAATACTCCTGCTTGTTTACTATTGTCCTCGGGATAATCTATATGGCCAAATCGATAATTAGTTTCATTGTTAATTACAGCTGGAACTAAAAATTCCGTTCTTGGACCTAGATTGATGTCTTCTTTGGCTATTACTGTTTGTTTATATTCAATTTCGTTTTTTAATCAAAAAAGGCTTATTTCTTCAAATTTAGATAGCATTTCATTGTTTTTAAAATCTAGTTTGAAGCCAAACTTCTTCAGAAAATCTAGCCCGATTATGCAAGGATCTGTTATGTCAGCCACATAAGCCGTATGATAATATTTACTTCCTCCAAATTTGATGGTTAAATTGGCCTTTCCATATATGCCTATCTTGTCGCCCGTCACAGTTTGCAGGGTAACGCAGGTAAATAATAACAACACAGCTCGCATCCGGCTCTCCTATATATAGTCTCGCCGCATGCGGTGGAAATTTATAGAACCATCTCGAAAAATCCACGGAACAACATTCAATGTATCAGTATATCACTAGGGGGGGTTACCATAGAGTAGGGAAGAGTTACCATCGCCAACAATCGCCAAGTTAGTCGCCAATTTGTCGACCAAAATTAGTCGCCAAAAGTGTCGCCAACTTGGCGATATCTCTAATATTTCGCAAAGCTGCCATAGACATTCACTGAAAATAATAGACAAGTTTGCTTGATAACAGAGACAATGTAACAAAAACTAATATTAGTAAAGAAATGGAGCTTAATAAAATTATTTACATTATTTTACAGTACAAACACTAACTATTTACAAAATTCGTAACATTATTTTTTAACCAGGTTCAGTGAGGTACCATTTCTTAAATCTTTTTTTAATTATAAATCGAATAACACTATTAGCAAATCGTTGCAGTCGTTCGAGACAATGTTATGCAAATTTTATGACAACATATTCATGAATTATTTTATGAATACAAAATCAGGAAGACAAGGAATTTGGATACTTTAATTATCTTGAACGAGACTTAGATGATCCTAATTCTGATTGTTTCTATTTTGAAGGCCTTTAATACATTTTAGATTGATATATATAATATAAAAAATATATATTTTGAAAATAACATAGCAAATGTTACAAAGTTGTGCTCAATAATAAAATAGAATCTTCAACCTCTTAATCATAAATCTACCAAAACTTTGTAAAACCCATTCCTTTCAGACAGAAAAAAAATGTAAAACCAAAGTTCTACGGATGAGTATCGAATGACATCTTCTTCAAATGAGATAGCGTAGCGATTCCTCGTCTGAAAAGTCACTATGTGATATCAGAATATCCTAACAACAGCAACGCCAAACTTAAAAAAAGCACATGGCTTACAACTAAAAAAAAAAAGAAAAAAACCGTTAGCAAATTCCTTTCTCCAACATTATAATTTGCATTCTACAGAATAACATGACAATAAATACAAACCATCCAAGTTAGGTGAAGATACCAGGTGTTCACCATGAAACAACATAAACAGCTCGATGCCAATCGCACTACCTCTAGTACCGTTTTTACTATCTTTACACTTTGAGTAGATGCGACCAACTTTTGTGTACCAAATTTACGAATGTAAGAAAAGTTCTCTGCTTGCAGGGCAGCACAAAGAAAAGTGCGGAACAATCGCTCCTGCAAGTCAAAAGCTACATGTATCCAAATTTCACTAAGCCTTCCGCCTCTAAGGGATGTGAGAATACCTTTCGCGTGAAAAGTGAACTACTCAGGACAACCCGCTTATAGACCTACCTAAACGGAGTGGAACGCACAATCCCTCCTTAGGAACACAAGCAAAAAACCAAGTTAGTTAAAGATTGAAGCTCAAGACCTCAACCAGAAAAAACTTTAAATATTCAATAATGCAATGACACAATGACCCCACATCAAAAGACGGCATCCAATGGGCAAGAAACGTGTACAATGCCGAAGCCACTAGACACAAACGTAATCCACAAAAAAATGGAAACCGGAATCGAGACGGATGAAAATGGAATTCCAAACTGACGAAATTTATTAGAATTCACATTGAACAGCAGACTGTTTGAGATACATTCGTGTTCTATACACAGCAATGAAAAATACAATAAAATTGTAGTTTGATTCTCCTCTTTGCCTTGAAGCAGTTTCAATTATTTCCCCCTATAGGTCCTCAAAAATTAATTTGAAAGAAGATGCAAACAATTTAACAGACTTTTCCGAATATATAAGAGCATGATATACAGGGTGTCCAGTAAATGACTGACCCATTTTAAATGAACATTTTGAATGAACTCATTTGAACAAAAAACTATTTGAAATAAAAATATGCGGTTTGCTGCATTTTTATCAGAAAATCAGTATATATTTTTTAGATATACATATTTTAAAATAGTTCGAATTTCGGCCAACAGATGGCTTTAGTGGCAGCATGAGGCTGTCGAATTTCAGACATTACTCTATATATTCACACGCATGAGCTTTTTGGCTCATTTCCCAGAGTCGAATCTCAGTAGACATCATGAATTGGCTCTTCACTCACCTGCAGAAATAGAGTTTGTTGGATTGAAATAGATTTATAATAATATTTATAATTGAATAATGTCAATTATACTTAATAAACGCCAACAAAACTTCCTTTTTATAAGCACTGACTTTTCAGACGTTTCCCATGAATAAATTGTATTCAAAAATGTGTTTGCAACCGATTAACTGAGTCTTTTTCAATAAATTGAAAACATGGGATAAGAACCGCTTTTTTAAGTAAAAAAAATCATAATATTTATTCTAAACGTTTCTTCCATTAAATAGTATGAAATTGTATTTAAATTAAAATATTGGCATGAAAAGTCTGTAAGTGGTGGATCAAGCAAAATCTTCTTACCTACTCGTGCAGTGAAATCAGTTAAGTGGTTAAAATAGTGGTTGGGAAATAACGTTGCCAAGTTCCCTGTCTGTAAAAAAGCGGGGCAGTGACTTATAAATCGGCACATAAACATATAATAAACCTGAGAATGAAGGAAACTAATTATAACAAATCCTGCATTAAACGCAAAAAAAATATTGATTTCGACGGAGGAAGTAACATACATAACCAGCTGCTAAGACGGTAACCTGCCTAAAATGAAACATTGTTTTTCCAAAAACCGAAATCATCCCTACATTATATTCATATTTTGTAATTTAACACATCTGAAAATTTTAAAACGAAAACCATTAGAGATTTTAAGATGTCTTTTATACACACCTCTTCTTTCCCCTTCCCCAGAAGTGAAGGCACATCTACTCTGAAATGGAAGAATATTTATAAAGGGAATATCATCGTACCTGTTTTATATCCTGCGAGTTACCTCTTTTCAAAATTTCATTACAAAGAGCATCATAGATCCTGAAATATATTTCTCGTCCTCTTACTCCTTTCCTTAACCCGAAGGGAAAAAAAGAAGGAGAATTTTGAAAATTCCTCTTGCAATGTGATTTGAAATAAGGAACATTATTTAAAAAAAAATGATTGTCAAAACATTTTAAAAGTTATATATGAAAAACACTAACGTTCCAGTAATTTGGTAATATTTATATTTATAAAATTGAACTAAAATAAGTAGAACTATAATGATTCTATGATGATTCAGGAAATATTATGCTTTCTGTAATGAAATTTTGAAAAGGGGTTACCCGCAGGATATAAAAACAGGGATGTCGCTTTTTTTTCTTTTAAAGCATCCTTCCATTTCATGTAGATGCGTTTGCTGTCAGGGAAAGAAGCGGGAAGGGTTGTGTGTAAAAAGCATCTTAAAATCTGTCGAGGCTTTCGAAATAATTTTTTCAGATATGTTAAATATCAAAATACGAATATACGTAGACATTAATACGATTTGCGGAAAAATGAAAAACATTTTGTTTTAGACAGGTTTTCGTTTTAGCATTTAGTTTTGTATGTTACTTTCCCCATCATGATCAATAATTTTTTATGTTTAAGACAGGATTTGTTATAGACGAAATATAGACGAACATTTATTGTAAGGTTTAATACACGTGCCGATTTATAAGTCACTGCCCCGCTTTTATTTTAGACAGGAAACTTGCCCCACCACTATTTGAGTACCACTGCTTTAACTTCGTACTTCACAACATGACATACAAGCAAAAAGAGTTTGTTTCATCCATCCTTTAAAGAATTTTGGCATCACTAAACTTTTTAAATACAATTCCATACTATTTAATTGAAGAAATATTTAGATTAAAAATTAAGATTTTCTAACATAAAATAAACGTATTTATGCCACATTTTGAATTTATTGTACGCAAAAACAGATTCAGTTAACCGGTTACAAAAATATTTTTCGACTACAATTTAAGTATGGTAAATGTGTTAAAATCAATGCTTATTAAAAAAATATGTTTTTTTTGTTTTTTATTAAGTATAATAGACATTTTTAATCATAAATATTATTTTAAATCTCTTTCCATCCAACGAATTCTGTACATTAATACATAGGTGAGTGAAGAGTAGATTTAACATTTCGACAGCAATTCGACTCTGCGAAATGAATCGAAAATCTCATGTGTATGAAAACAAGAGTAATGTCTGAAATTCGACAGCCTGATGACGCCGCTAGTGGCATCAGTTTTGCCGAAATTCGAACTATTTTAAGAAAGAGCATATATAAAAATTTACTGATTTTTTGATAACAATGTAGCGAACCGCACATTTTTATCTCGAACATTTTTTAGTTATTTAAATTCAAAATGGGTCAATCATTTACTGGACACCCTGTATATTTAAACCGTATTAAATTAAACTAACAATTTGATCTACAAAAGATGTGCAAAAATATTACTTGATTTTTAAAGAGAAATCGTTTTGTTGTTATATTTTACAATTTCTTTCACATAATGATCGATATTTTCTATCAGTAAAGAAAACACAGAGAATAACTTGCGGTAAATATCTTGAAATAGTGTCTTTAATATTGTTATTAAACTTCGCTTGAACAGAAAAACAAATAATTTTATCTGAAATCAATTACAGTGGTGCATTTATGTTGTGTTTACCTTTCCAAAGTCGATGTTCTGAAGCATAATTAATTTTACTGTTACTTTGATTTCAATTACTTTTTTTCGTAATAAGATTTTGGAAATACGGATTACGTTAAATTAAATATATATTTCGTGTGTCCAATACATAATTTTAATTAGAAGTTTTTTGAAAGCATTATTGAAAAATATTTATTAAATGAATAAAATTAAGAAAAAGGAAGAAGAAAAAAAATACATGAAGACGTTTTTCGACCTAAAAAATAAATCCGAATTAAAAATACATGGGAAAAAAATCTATGCTTATTAAAATCTTATGAAATGACAATCTATGTTTTTTCAAATAAATAAATATCATTTGCTGAGATTATGAACCGTAATGATGTAAATAAAGTTTATTACTTATTTTTATACTTATAACATAAATTTAAATTCCTAATTAAAAAATGTACACAAGTTTTTAAAAATACTATCATAATATTAATTTTAATATTATTTAGGCAACATTTTTGTCCGATAATTAATTACAGAATAGTTATAGACGCTTGTTTATTATACACATTTATTTATTTATTAAGAGGCATTATTTTGAAATTCAGGCAAAAAGTGATATTTCATATTTGTACTTTTTAATTGCCTTGATATTTTTTTTATGTTGAAGTAAATGACATTTAATGAATATTGCGCAGTTTTGAAACCCTGAATTTTTATTCTTTCTTATAGAAAATGTAAAAGTTCAAGGTTGTGAGTGTCATTTTTAATGAAAATGGTATGTTATTACGTTTGGAATGCTATATCTCTAAAAAGCAACAACATCTCAAAATTTTTTGGCACAAACTTTTATTGTAACGCTAGCTGCTTATTAAAATTAATTTGTTTCCATGGGGCTTTGTTGCTTTACATTCTTATGTTGCCACAAAGTAAATCATAATGGTATTTTTGTCCATTTCTTGCTCTTTATATCTTATTTAAGTAATAGTACCCCATTTTTGTAGAATATAAAAGAGTCCTAGAAGAATAAGCTAAATAATACAGTACTGTACCTATATATTGTTGCTGTTAGGAGATATAATATGTTAAATATTCAAAATGTTCAAAATATGCAACATTTAAAGCTGTGTTACAAAAAAAGTCAAAGTTGAACAAAACAAAATTTATGATTTAGTAATCAAATATACGTATAAATCCGTGGAAAAGAAAAACAAAAACAAAAAGAAGTAGGGTCTTGTGTTATTGTTAGAGGGGAAAAAATGACAAAAGTTACAAGAAGAACAATGTCAATAATCTCGTTTTTTTCCTATGAGAAAATAAAACATCCCACTTCTATTTCAAAAGGGGCAAGAAAAAAGGGAAATTCCATTTTCTCATAGGGAATAAACATAAAAAGAGGAATATGGTTTTTAATTCCTGATAAGGAAGAAGTGTGATCATTGACGTTGTTTCTTTGAAAATTTTGTCTTAAAAAAAGATGTCAAAAGATCCTACTTTTTTCCATGTTTTTGTACCTCAACTTGTTTTTGGTCAACTGCTGCATGATGTATCTTGTTTTATTCAACTGTAATGCTTTTAGGGATAACATTGATTTAAATGTTGCAGATTTTGAAAATCTTGAATATTTAATAAATTAAATCTTCATTACATTTTTCATTAAAAATGCATTCACAACCTTGAATTTTGACATTTTCTACAGGAAAGAGGAAAATTTTTCAGGGCTTCGAAATTGCACATTATTAATTGAATATGAAAATTAATACTTCAATATAAAAAAAATCAAGTTAATCAGAAAATACAACTATCGCATTTTGCCAGATTTTCGAAATAAAGACTCTTAAAAACTCATAATTAAACAGTCGAATGTGCCAATCACAAACTTTTTTTTCGATTTTATGCAAGTTAAAAATTTAAAATTGTCTATAATGTGCCAACATTATCATGGGGGTCATGAATATTGCAAAATTGATGAGTTGGATGCATTTAACGCGGAGATATAAGTTTGGCATTAAAGACATTGAATTTTGGAACTTACCTTCTTAGATGTCCGCAGATGTAACAGAATATCAAGTTTAACTAAACTGCTGGCATTAGTTTTCGGAAGGAGCTTTTGCAAACATTCTGGGAATTTCAGCATATCAGTGCCACATGCTGTGCGATTTACACCAAAATCTATTCAATGACAGCTCATGTCAATGTCTAAGAGGATTTCAAATTTGATGAAAATTCGAACATGAGTTCTTGAGATTGAGCTATTGTGGATATCATACAAAATGCAGTACATTAGCGGAACCGCTAATGTGAACTCCAAACACTAATCAAAATCAGTTTATATTGTAACAAAACAGTATTATATGCTTGGGGCTATTTACATCTCAGCAGTAAATATAGTGAATCTCGTGTATCCTGCGGAGTGATCTGTGGTACTTGTTAAAGAGCTTGAATGCAGAACAGCAAGTGATGAAGTCTATTGGTGGAGGCAGTGATGAAGTGGAGGCATATTTCCTAAAATTAATTTTGTTTTGAAATTGCTTTGTATTTGTTTCTAGTTCCATCAGGCTTATGTTAAAGATTATGTAGTTTCTGGAACGTTCCAAATTGGAATGTTCTATTCGAGCGAGAACCCCTTGAATGTATATAAGCTACTGTAGCTTTCAATTGTTTTAATACAGCTCCGAGTTGATGAATGTTTCACTTGGTGTTGGTTAACACCTTTTACGATAAATCCCCTATACCACAATATCAACGTCTTACTGAATCTAAAGTTGTTGCTTTAGATAGAGTTAGTAAAAAGAATTTCGGATTTAGGCTCCATTATTTTAGGCTATAAGTACTAAAACCTAATAAGCAACAACTTAAGTTATCATGTTAGTAAGTATGAACTTTAACTAAATCCGTGAGTTAATTCTTGAGACACAGCTATTACGAAAATTTAGAAAAATATGGATTAGCAGTGCAATGTATTGGGCTAAAATAAATTTTAAAAACTAAACATCACCAAACTTTATTAAAGTGTAACGGAATCTAATGTCTTGTAAAAATACGTGCAATAATTATTGACATACAGCGCCCACAAATGTTCTATCAAACAGGGACAGACATTTTCTAAAAATTCTGAAGCCGTGTTCAAAACTTTCTAAAAAAAAAAAAAAAAAAAAAAAATTAAAAAAAAAAATCTATCGAAAACTAGAAATTGAAAATTTTCACGAGTTCAGTATTTTCTTCTTGTAAAGATAGAGGAAAATAAAAATTTAAACAATGGTAGAGCAAATTTATGAAGGGCATGTATTTGAGTTATACACAGGGCCGTAGCTAAGGATGCGCTATGGGCGGGTCAGCTAAAATATTTTCCTAAAATATTTTGATTCCCCCCCCCTGGAAAAGATTCCAAGGTCACTCAATGAATTTATTTTCCGAAAATTTAAATGAAATACTGTTCTAAAACCTAATTTAGTTTTGAGACCTTTTCATAGTTTTGCAGAGTTACTACATTGCATCTAAAATAAGTGTTTCAACACTCTCTCACCAAATTTGTACATATGAAGCTAACATGATGTTTATTTTTGCACCAGTTTTATATTCAAAGCATTCATCATCATATATTTTTCTTAACATAAAATGAAGTTATTATAACAGTTTAATAAGAAACAGAGTACGTATAATATGAATATGCACTAATTTAACTTTCTACGTCAAAGAGAGAGAAAAAAAATTATGACCCCCCCCCCCTCATTCCCTTGAGCCCCCCTATTGTTTGCAAATGAGTCGTTTTCGAGATATCCGAGAATTTATGTCACGTAGCTAGTGAACACTTAATGGGGGACAGCAAAAAATTTTAGTCTCGATTTTAACTTAAGTGGTACCGTTGAAAAGATATCATCGTGAGGATTAAAAAACTCAAAGGAACCACCCGTCGGAAATGAGAAGTTTTCGATATATCCGACAATTTATGTCACGTAACTAGTGCATACTTACTGGGGAATCGCAAAAAAAAAATTAGATTTTGATGATAGTGGGATTGTTCGAAAGATCTCATCGTAAGGAATAAAAAACTCAATAGAAGTACCTATCGGAAATGAGCCATTTTTGAGATATCCGATAATTTATGTCACTTAGCTAGTGCATATTGGGTTAGGCACACTCAACGGGGGACCGTAGAAAACTGTGGTCTCAATTTGGACGAAAATGGTGTCGTTGGGAAGATATCATTGTGAGAAGTAAAAAACTCAATGGAATTACCTATCAGAAATGAGCCATTTTCGAGATATCCAGCAATTAATATCACTTAATGCTGTTTCTCAGTAAGTGTGCATTAGCTACATGACACAAATTGTCGGATATATCGAAAACTTCTCATTTCCGACGGGTGGTTCCATTGAGTTTTTTAATTCTCTTGACGATATCGTTTCAACGATACCACTTAAGTTAAAATCGAGGCTAAAATTTTTTGCATTCCCCCGTTAAGTGTGCACTAGCTATGTGACATAATTTGTCGGATATTTCAAAAACGACTCATTTGCGACGGGTAGTTCCATTGCGTTTTTTTCTGTTCACGATGAGATCTTTCCAACGATACCACTTTCGTCAAAATCAGTGACTTACACTTCTTGCAGTTCCCTAGTGAGTTTAAAAGTGAAATTTTAAACTGCGAATAAAGGAAAACCTAACTTATTTATGCACTCTTTCTAATTTTTCTTTTTTTTAATTTTGAGAAGAATATTGCTTTTATGTTGAAGTTGTTAATAGTAGTCATCCACACAGATCTACTGAAGTTTAACGAATATAGCATTGGCTGAAATATAAGGGAAGTAGTTTGGCTACCATTCAGTTCAAATTCATAAGACCTAGCCGAAGGAAGGATTTTTGAACACGTTTGGAAAATATCGTTTTGCAACAACGTTTAACATGTATTACAAATATCTAACTCTTTTTTTATGTATACATGATTTGTTCAGAATTAAACATATGTTTAAAACAAATCACTAATGGTGCAAAGAGAAATAATGAAAATATTATAATTACTACTATGTGCCGATGTACAAATGGAGTCATAATAATAAATGCATAGACACATGCCAGCAAACATAGCGTGTGTGGGCCACTAATGGATTAATTAATTTTGGTCCTAAGTGTTCGAAAAAAGCATGCTGTCCCTAGCCAAGGCAACGTTAAAGCGCGTCACGCTGACTGCAATAAATCTACATTACAATTAACCATGTATACATGAAGAGACACTGTTTGCAATGATTTGCATGAAAATCAAATAAAAATTTAAAAAAAGACATTGCTAAACTCTTTTCTTCATTCTAATAAATATTATTATATGTAATTAATGCAATAATATCCTTTAATAGGTAATGATTCTAGGTTGTTATGGGGATTATTCTATTAAAACCAATCATATGTAATTGATTCGGTGATGTCAAAATAGAGCCATATTATCCCCGTTATTACATAATTATGTATATATATATATATATATATATATATATATATATATATATAATAAAATTAAAATACCTATTGCACCAAGAATCAATATTCATAAATATTAGTGATATTACAAAACATGCTTCATTTGTCAACTTTAAAATACTATTATCAACCTCTTTAATTTGAAATACATCATAATATAAATTGATTTGTTAATTTTAAAGTTTTAATTGCGATAATATTTTAATGTAACATCATATATCAATCAGCTGACAAGACATATAAAATGAAAAAAAAAAAAAAACATTATTGCATGAATTAACCATTTTTTTTTTCTCAAAAACTAATTAAAAATTTATTTAGTTTTTTTTTTTTTTCTTTCTCTGGCATTTTATATTTAGCAAATAGACACAGCAAAGAAAAATTTATTTTACCTTTAGAAATATTTCAATGCAACTGACATTTAATTTTGAAAACTGAATTTTTAATAGCTATATACATATTTAGTAAAGCGATAAATTATTAAACAAACATTTAATGAATAAAATATTTTATCTAATTATTGTATGCTATTTTTAGTTAGATTTAAAAGTGTATTCTTCTAAATGGCAAATTTCCTTTTCTATTTTAAATGTAATTATTTTAATAATTAGAACTGCATATAGTAATACTGATTTTATTAAATATCAATGAGAAATTACGAATACATAAATGTAAATTTTAAAGAAAAGTTCCCGTAAAATATAAATTAATAAATCATTTTTAAGAACTGAATTTTTCTTATAGTAACTCTCATGTAAAGCTTTATAAAACGCAATTTAATTGGCATTCAGACTATCAAAATAAATTGTTCGTGTTTTTATTTAATGATATTATAAATTAAATTATTTTAAAAAGACTTATTTAATCAGTGATATTATTAATATTATTTAAAAGGATATATTTTACAATCGTTAATCATTTAAATGGAGCTTATATAACCAATGAGAAATTTTTAAAATGATAAAATATCTTTTATTCATTTTATTTCATTATTCTTTAATTCATTTTGTAGTGAATTTATGCCGTCATAAAATTATCATGTGATTACCATTCATGTGAATATCATATCAATCATTTTATATATATATCTATATAATTAAGAATTTATAGATAATTATGCATTCGATTTATTTTTTTAACTCTTTATCTACCGAATTATTAATCCATGAAAATTTCACATTCTAAAGCATTTACCATAAATTGTTTAAACTAAATTAGAAAAGTTACATATTAATTTAATAAATTTTTGAAGGATTTTAGAAGGATTGCAGGATTTAGAAGGTTTAATTCAATTTAAATTTAGTGGGATTTTGTGCAACATTTATAACCCCAATCAATTTTTTTATTATAATTATTTTCTGAGTATTTTGTACAATTATAAAAACTAAAAATGTGATGTTCTTGCAATATAAATATAGAATTATTTTCGCATTGAAAAATCCCTTTCCCCCTTTCTCAGCGCCATAAAAGCTGACAAGATACAGAGGCAAAAGTTATGATCCTTTTAAAAATGTTTTTGTTTGTGGAACCAATAATGTTTATGTAAATATCTGCTATATATTCTAAACAGTATTACAATTAAATGATGGATTAAAAGAGTTTTATAATAAGTAATTTTAATGGTACTTATAAATACCGTCATAAGATAAAGAGTTAAATATGCATGTTTAAATTACATCATATAATAATATGTAGTGAAAAGAACATTTACTTGTAAACTTCAGGAACTTTCAGAATATTTCTGCCCCACATGCCTCATAAAAAAATAATGCATCAAAATTCTTAAAAATATTGTTGTTGTCTCATTGCTCTTTTGGGAAGGATATATATGGGTAAAATGACCTGTATGTCATAACTGTCAGACTTTGATTTTTTCGCGCGTGTAACGATTTTAAAGTGCACATTGGAAGGATACAGCTTAACGAGCATTGAGCATCCTCGAATGTTTCACCCAACTTCTTACGAGACAATCATTGTTTCTTAGCCACCGAGTGTGGTGCTGTCATACGTGTTCGTCTGATTTTGATTTTTCTCAAGATGACTGAATAAGTTGGGAAATGTTACTGCATCAAGTATTGTCAAAAATTGGTGATTCTTAGAACGGTGCTTTTCGTAAGATTAGTCAGTTGTAATATTAATAATTACTGCAACTGAATTCCGCGATTTAGATTTTTACGGCGAAACATGGAATTCCAGTGGTTCACAAATCTCCCTACTCTCCGGACTTGGATCCTTGTGACTATGGTTCTCTCTGCAATTTCCCTTTTTATTCCATAATATACACGATAGTGTTTACTCATTTTTACTGATATCTATTGAAATTTTTTTTAATATTTAAGAAGACATATAAAGATATGTTTATCGAGGTGAGTGATCTAACAGTACGGGAATGTGTTCTACCTCTGACTCTATTGTTTCTTTTTACCATCTAAGCTTTAGCGTCATCTAATAACACTTTATGAATTTCAGCGTAATAAGTCCATAGTTCTTTCACTACAGGTCTTATGCCACATACTGTGGCCATGATCAGTTGCCGTTCCTTCGACAAGGTCAAAGATACAACACCCATAATATTTTAGAATAGCAAATAAAGCCTTTGTGCAAAAATGTTTAAAGATAGAAAACCAACGATTATAAATGAACAAAAAATGTATGAAAAGGTAGCAAACAGCTGTTTCGAATATACTATCGAGATTTTTTATCAGTGCAAAACTCAGCGAGCTAGAAAAAGCAAACTTGTGCTGAGTAACTTAACTAAAAGCAAAACTGGCTCAGTTTTGCTTTTTTTAGCTCGCTGAGTTTTGCACTGATGAAGAATTTCGATAGTAGATTCAAAACAGCTATTTGCTACCTTTTCATATATTATTTGTGTATTTATAATTCTTGATTTTATATCTTTAAACTCATAAAATTTCTCTAAACATTTCAAATTTTATGACTACAAATGTATTGAAATTAGTTAATGATATTTTATGACAATGTTTAATAACTATAAAAATATTTTACAACTCACTCGTTTGAACCTATTGACATTTGGAATCGCAATGAGACTAGGATAAGAACAGTTGATGTTCCTCCTAAAATCATAAAAAAAGCACTAGTGACCGAGGAGTTTACTCTCAAAGCTAGTAGGCGGAAGGTGCTTGATTCGAATTCAATCGTGCCCGTCATCCTAATCGTTAACAGTTTTTCGTAGTTTTTTCCCAAACCTTGAATTTCTTTTCATAAATATATGTTAGGTTTCTTAGAGCAGACCCCCCCATTTGGTCTTATATCCCTCATGTAGATATACGGTTGTCATGCATAACACTAATTAGAAAAATGAAATTCGACGGTTAACTTCTGCTGAAAAGGGAACAACTATCGCTGTTATTTCTGCTATTAGTGCATCCGGAAACAACATTCCATACTTGTTTGTTTGAAATAGGGGTTCAACTTTAAGTCATTTATGCTTCATGGGGAGCCATTTTGTTCAATATGTGCTGCACACCCATCAAGCTGTTCAATTCAGATCACATTTCGATATTTCTTACAAAATATTCAGAAAATGTTAGAAATAATTCTGAAAGTTCATTTTTTCATTTGATAATCATGAATCTTACATTTCCATACCAATTATTAATTTACCGGAGGCTAGTGTTGTAGCAATGGCTTTTTACCCATATACTAGCCATACAATTAAAAGTTTCACGCGTGCCGTACATTTGATTACAGGAACTATTTTAGTAATATCATCAATTTTCAGAGCTACATAGACGAATGCAGAAAATCTATTTTTAATTTCAATTTTTCTTAATTATAAGGTGCCTGTACCCAATATGGACACCCTAAGGAAAATGTATTTTTTTCACCTACATGTACAAGTCATAGGACTCCAGAAATTTGTGACCAATATCTTTGGACAATTGACTATCATTATTAAAATTAGCGACCTTGTAATTATTCTGGTTTAATTTAGATGATAAAAACAAAAAAAAATGTTTACAAGTGTCCATATAAGGAACTACCTCACCCTATTATGTACAGGTGTTTCTTTATTGATTTTCTACACAGTGTGTATGGAAGAGCCACTTTTCCAAGGGACTTTAGGGGAAAGGGAATAAAAAATATGTATCTTAAAGAATTCCGAAGAGGAGGGGGGGCAGTAAATATCTTCAGAACATGCATTTTAGAAAAGGGGGGGCATTCTCGGTTTTTACCGTTCGAAGACCCATGCAAAGCCCCTTAGTTACTAGTAAATATTATGAAGTAATATTGTTGGTTTTGCTTAGCTTTATTGCATCTGTCTGCAAATTTACATCCTTTATTACTCAGTCCTCACAGCATGGCCAAATAGAAACTTTTTCACCATGGGCAGTAAGTCCCACATAATCCTCATGAACATATCTGCCACATGTGATGCATGGCTGCATGTTTGAAAAAGCATCAATACTGCAAAAGAAGCAGTACCAGCTCTCCTTTGTTAAGGAAGTCATACATTGGTACCTACGGATACCAACAGATATCCTAACCAGATTGGCCAACAAATATCCTACTGGGGGGGGCTTCTATTTATTTTTCTGCAAATGTTTTTTGGAGGAAGGTTTTGAGGGGATTGTTCAAATAGCATCTTGTTGAACAAAGATTTTACCACTTGGTGACTTTTTAAGTTATTGCTTGGCAACGTTGAATTTTCTTCTTTCTTACAGTTGTAGTCGATGGGGACATAAGCTGTCCATATTGGGAACCGAAAATAGTTCTACTAAATCTGGTACCAAATGAATAAGAACAATTATTTTAAGCAAAATATGTAATAGCAATCGAAAATATGTTTTATTGGCTTTCTAAAATACTCCACTTTTCAACATTTAATGTAATTTTACCATATCTAATAAGAATTTAAGCTTACAAATAATTAAGATCAGCACATCTCGAAATAACAAATTTCCTCTTAAATGACGAACAGCGCACTTTTTTACACTTTCCAGACTTAATTATCTTTTCAACTGCTTTTCTTCGCGAAAATGTTTAGCCATCTCTCGATCAAAATTATTACCTTTAAAAATATTAGGGGTGTCCATATTGAGAGCCCTGTCCATATAGGGTACAAATACCTTATTAGACAAAAATTTAATCAAATTTTTTTTAAATTATTTATAAAAAGATAATTTTATAGTAGTCTGTATTATATGATAAAACTCGAACACATATTAAAACTTTAAAATTCAGATAATTTAAAAATTTAAACACAAATTAAGTTTTCTTGCATTATCAATAATTGAGCCGTTCTTTAATTGTTTGCGCGCATGTACATTAGTTGTAATTGGCAAAACACAAATAGCCTTGATAATATGCTTAGTTTTAGAAAAAGAAGAAGAATGGACAAAAACATGTATCTGATGAAAATGTGTGAAGTTAGTTACTCGACGTGCTTCTTGCAATTAATGGTGAATATACAGAAGTTTATTAATTGATGCAAAAAATTAACTTCAGAATATCTTTGTGTATAATTGTACTAATTTTCTTCGATGTATATATTCTTTTGTTTAGTAAAATCTTGAAATTGTAAAGTTGCTTTGCTGTAATAAAGTATATTCTAATTGAATTTTAACATCTGTAATTAGTGTCGTGTTTGATTTTTTTAAGATTGAGGTCTTATTTTCAATAGAATGTGATACATTTCGGACTCGCATGATTTTAATAAATCATTGTTATTTTTCTCTATATATATAACTCTAAAATTTTTTATTTCCGATTACTAACACAATACTTTATGTAATTTTATTTCGTAATAAAAACGGTGTATATTTAACAATTTTAAATTTTTATTCAATATTACATTTTAATGTACACTACTGCGCTAAAAATGTAGGTATTATTTTGTTCGGCTCGTTTTTATCCAAATGTTATAGAAGGAAACCGTTCAGGGAGGACTTTTTAAGAAAAAGTTACACCCGAAAAGAAAAAAAATATCTTCTAAGAATTGTTTATTCAAATCGGGATACACTGTTAAAAATAAATGTGTGAATTCACGGTTAAACTAATGGCAGCAACGTAGCCGAACTTTTACCGTTCCGTTAGTAGATTTTCCTCTGTGGGAAATACAAGAAAGGAAAACTCCGCTTTAAGAAGCGGTAACTTTCTGTTACAAGAAATGATTTTTAATGATAATAATTTAATATAATTTTTTAATTAATGAATCGATTAATCATCAACGAGTTCGAAATACCGAGTGATTTTAAGCTGCTATATTATTTTACTTAATTATTATTATTATTTTGTATAATTTACTTAACGCCGTCCAGAGAATCGAACGCGGGACCTTCTGATAGATGAACAAATCCTCACTAACTGAGCCAAAGCTGCTGATACAGGACTGTACAAAGTATGTCTTTTATGAGTTAGTGGAAAAATCTTGTGCTTTTTATAGATTTACTTTCAAATACGCTCCTTAGAATATTTGTAAACGGTTTATTTATTTATTTATTTTTTTTTTTTTTTTTTGACTGATGCATAATAATTATTATTTTTTTAAATTTAATTTTTAATTTTTTAAATAGTTTAAATTTAAAAGAAAATCACTGTTTAAAATTACTGGTTTTGTTTCTTTTTTCCTTTTTTCTTTTTAGCATTTTTTAGCATCAATGTAAATGTCTATTTCTAAAATTGAAAATGTTCAAACTGAAAAATAAAAACAAATAAATAAATATAGAGAAAAATTACTATATAATGAGGCTATATTAATTATCAGGAATTAATATTATTCTTAAATTATTTAAAAATTATATTAATAAATATATTCTTAAATAAAAGGGAATGAAGATTGTAAAACACGCTCTGTTTTTTAAATATCATCATCTCTCACATAAGATAGTAAAAAAAAAAAAAAAAAAAAAAAAAAAAAAAAAAATAATAATAATAATAATAATAAATAACATTTTCATCTCAGGAAGTTTGTAAACAGTTTTTCATCTAAGCAAATTAACCCATCAAGTTTTTTTTTCCAGTTTCTGAGACGTGACTGGGAAAACTTCATAACAATTAATTTTTTTCGCACGTTTGTTTGCTTCATTTTGTGATGGGGGAATATATTGACTTTCCTAATATTTATTGAAGAGTAACTTAATTTGCAGCTTGGCTCTTTTTCTTTATTATTTTGTGAAGTTTCATTAGAGGAATGAATAATTTTTTTGTAGTGCTTCTGAAAAAAAGACTTTGAATTTGAAGATGTGCATTTAAAAAATAAACTCCTTACATTTGTATAATCTTTCTTTAGATTTATTTAATTTACGAAGAATAAAGATCTTAATACATAATATTGTATTTTAAAAAAAAGCGTCGCAAAAGGGAAATATTTTTGAAAAATATTATATAGTTGAAAGTTTTATTTTGTTCAAAATTTCAATGTTTCCAGTAATATAATATGATACATCATATTAATAAGAAATTTAAATTTATAGAAACGATAATTGTTTGAAACTACATGTTTGTTTTTAATTTCATTAAATCGTAATTATGTTCTTTTAGACTTAAACGGTTGGTTGATTTTTGTCGTCCGATTATCTACGCTAATGGGATATAGGACCAGGGGGAGTGCCCTCCGTGGGGGTCTTTCTAAGGGAACCTAACCCGTATTTACGCAAGGTTCGAAGAAAACCACGGAAAACTCCGAACGGTTAGGCCGACAGCCGCGATTGGGTTCGAACCCAGAACCTGCCGTCTACCAGTTGAGAGGTCCGAACCTCTCGGCCACTGGTGGGGCTAGAGTTAAACGATTTTAACATAATGTATTTATCGGTCTCTTTCTTTTTGTTTATTCTTCAGATATTTAATCATATATTTATAAATAACAACTTGTAATTATCGAAAATAAAAACATTACTTTTTTTTTGTAAATTTTAAATGTGTAGGCACGTCCTTCAGTGAGAACACTTCTTTAATTTATGCTTTTTTCATCTTTTACTAGTATTTATTTCTGAAATTGAAGATTTTTTAAAAGAAGAGAATAAAGTTACATAAAAACTGTGATGTTGAATTTTTACTAAAAACTTGGACTAATTTCCTAAGCATTGTTAACCGAAATGGAAAACTAATTAAATTGTAATCTTTACTATGAACTGCGTGTACTCTATGAACATGTCTCATCTATATTATAAAAGCCAAGCGTATCTGTGCGTAACGCATACGTCATTTTAAGAATGACAACACTTTCAAATTTTAAATGAACTTTCGGTATTGCAATTTTTGCTACTGCAAATTTTTTAACTTATAAATATAGCGCATTTTCAATTTTTACATCATCGTATAGAGAAAAATATACTTTAAAATGCAATTTATTTGAAAACTGCGTCTTAATTTATTTTTGAAATATTAATTTTTTTGCAAGTTTTTAATACCGTTTTTCTAATCGTGGCAACAGGTGTAGTCCCTTTCTATTGAAAGCAAAGAAAACAAGTTGGAAATTGCACGTGAAGTGTAGCAAATGAGGTGCGTTCGTACGATAACGAAGTTTTAAAAATATTACTCTCATATATCAATCTCATAAAATTGAAAATAGTGAATTACAATTAAAACGCTCATCAAACAACCTTCTCCCTATACCATTATGTAATGGAATACTTTTGTGTGGCCTTGTAAATCAATAACAAATTTTCTTTGCACCACAAATTATGTAAAATGTATATTGTAACATTTATATAGTTGCATATAAATTTTGTTAAGTTCGAATGGGTGTAACACCATTAAAATGCATTTGAAACATTTTCCCCCATTGACCGTAATGTAATGGAATATTTTTGATTGCCCCTGTAATTGATCTATGCATCCGATTTTCATAAAATTTGAAATGATTCAACAAAATTATGTATTTTAAATTTCAAACGATTTGGTTGGGTAGGTTTTGCGTTGTTATATGCGGACAGATTGACAGACAGAAAGACGGAGGGACAGACAGACGGACTGAACGACCACTATAAGTGCTACGTATTTACATAATTACGAACGCACCTAAAAAGGGAAAAAATATTACAGCATCTTTATGTTGCCATTTTCTTATTAAAAGGGAAAAAATGAAATTTAAATACGTACCCAGTGAATTTTGATTTCATTTACAAAAATTGATTTACATTTAAAAGAATATCAACTTTTTAATATCTAATAGCATCGAAACTTGAAGTTTTGAATCAATATGATCAAATTAAATTACCCTTTTGAAAAGGTGAACACAGACACGAGATGTGTATTTGTAAATTTTGATACGGTAAAATTCATTGAGTCAAAGGTGAATAAATTTTTCTTTTTTCTTCACATTGGAATAGCATAAGAGACTTAATTTATAACTTCATCATATAACATATCTTTATTATTTTTTACTACTTACATGTACGATTAAATTTTATTTTTAACAGTTTCTACAACTGAGTTTTATAGAAATAATATTTTGTTATCATTAGGTTAAGAAGAGAGATAATAGTTTTATATTTTTAATAACTATTACTAAAACTCACTTGGTGTGGCCTTGATAGCATAGTGGTTATAGTAACGGACTCCAGGCTAAAAGGTCCCGGGTTCGAAACTTGCCACCGCCAAATACGTCCCGAATGTATGTAGTGTCTCGTTAATAAAGGGATTGTGAAAAACCTGTCGGAGCAGATAGGAATGTTTGGTGCTGCCATCTATTGCGGTTTTGCCGAAAATCTTCCGCTTCAGAAGTCTGGATGCAGCTCGAAGGAACCTCCTGCCCTTCGGGCGCACGTAATGGTTATTAAAAATAATTTTGGAGGTATTACTAAAATTTGCTTGGTGGTTCATACTAAAAATTTTTAAGTTAGTTATACAAAAAAATTTTTTGTTCAGTTTACAAAAGAAATGCTTGTTTCACTTGCAAAGAAAAAGTTTGTAATGGTTACTAAAAAATTCTGTGGAATACAAATTTATTAAAAAATGTTTAGTAACCTCTTGAATTTTTTTTACAGTGTACTGCGCGAATGAAATGGCTGCTGACGTAAAAAAGTTAAGCTTTCTCGATGGAAAAGATTAAACTGAAAATACTTTTCTTGTAGCGATTATTAAAACACATATAATAATAGTATTTCCGGTCATTAAAAAAAATGATAAATAATTTAGTATAGAAAATTCCATGAACCATTCAATTGACCATGCGCTAATAATATACTTTTGTGACGATGCAAAATATATATTTATATGTATGAATAAGTATGCGTATTTTACAATCATAAGAAAACACTTTTGATAAATACGCGTATTTGAGTAATGATAAATAAAATTCTAATTTAGAGCGCTAAAAAATAAGTATGTCAAAGCGACCGTATATAAAACAACTATCCTTACCAGCATGTTGTATTTTATTTTAATAATATGTAGTTTATTTACAGACAATATTCATTATGCTTATCTGTACAAGTCTTTTTTAAATTAATACATAAGTAATGTTATGAAAATGTATCAAGAACCTTAAGAAAGATTCACGAATCATGATAAAATTTACTGAATAAAAATAACTTCATTTAAATTTTTAACTTGATCGTTTGCAAAAGTGATATTTCATAGCAATTTTTATGCATATTTACAGCCACAAAAAATGAAAAATAAATAATATATATATATATATATATTTAAAAATATACCCATTTTTACGTGTCAGTCCCAATTTGTAGTAATTTTCTATAGTATAATGTAGATAAATTATAAAATTTCCAAACATTAAAAAATCCCTTGAACTCGGCAGACACCTTAAAAAATTCCGTTAGAGAATAAAAATTACATTTATCCGGCATAACGGAATAAAATTATATTTTACATGAATTCAAGGTATTATTTTTAAAATTCATTTAAATGTCTTTAAAACAACAGATAATTTTAACTGTGTATGTATTTAATTTATGGGTAGCAGATAAAAATTTTACTATTAAGTTTTAAAGTATACGAACAGTTTTGAAAAATACTGGATGCAAGATACCATACTATAACAACAATATTTTTGCAGGAAAAAATTACTGTTGTACTTCGTAATTTTGCAAAAAAAAAAAAAAAAAAAAAAAAAAAAAAAAAAAAATTGCTTTGTGTTTCGTGTCGTAAAATGCTAAAGTTTACACTTATGATTAAACATAAGAGTAGAAAAAAAGTATGAATGGAATTTACGATACTACAGCAAGTGATTAGAAAAAAAAATACTAATCCGAACTGTGTTTATTTTCCTGCTTAGTTTATTTAATTAAATACTGAGTTTTTCGTTTTCATCGTTTTTGTAATTTCTCTTCCGTAAACAAAAAGACAAAAAAAAAGAATTATTTAAATATTTTAAAAATATGTGAAGAATTGCAGTTTGATTTAACATAAATTGCCATAAAATATGATTGATAAAGATGAAAATAGTAGAATATTTCCTTAACCCGTATTATATGAGGCTTGCGTGCAGTGCAGTTTTAGACGGGCGGTGTATGAAATATGACAAATGATTTTTCCATCACCTGCTTCAGGTTTTTTGATACATTTTTTAGTATATATTATTTATTTGATCAGGAACCATATTAAATAAATATTAAAGAAGAATATTTGATAAAGAAAAGATAGAAGAGAAATACTTTTAATATTATCTACGTTCTAGAACGTGCCCATCAAATTCAGAGTTCGGATAGTGATCAGAAAGTTCAATGAACACAGAGTCATCAAAAGAGGATGCACTGTTAGCGATTTTTATCTGAAAGCTCTTGTAAATTGCGAAAATAAATTTCATGAGCCACAGAATCATTTCTTAACGTACTTGAGGGGCAGCGCATTGAGTTCGCCAACGTGAAGCTTTCACATGAACTGGTTTAAGAGGGAGAGCAGAAGTCAGATTGAACAGATTGGCTAGGCACATTTATATGGGAGATATTTCTAAGAGTGTATAGAAATGGTGAAGCCTTATGATACGTTAGTCTGTTACCTAGAGCCAGAAAGAACACGTCCTCCAATTTACGATGAAATATTGAATTTAGATACATACATTTAAATAATTCAATTCCATTTTGCTTATTTCAAATAATAGTTTTCAGATAATAGTTCTGATAACAATTATTATTAAGGGCAACACAAGAATTGTATGCTATAGATTCATTTTTCACTCTTTCAACAAAGTTGAAAGTTGTTGTCTGTCTGTCAGTCTGTCCACCCCCTAATTCTCTTAAAAATACTCTGATTTTCATTCAGTTGATAAAAGTAATTTAGGGTACCCATATTATGTTTGGTATTATATATGAAGCATGTAGGATTAATCGTTCATTTACAGGGGCACTCAAAATAATTCCATATATTATGGTATTTGTGAAAAAATCGTTTGAAGATAATTTTCAAGAGATATTACGCTATTCGAAAGATATCAAAATTTATATAAATCACACAATTTCACTACTATTACTTTTTAACAGTGTATTAATATAATTTTGTATTCATTTACAGGGGCACTCAAAAGAATTCCATTGCGTTGTGGTAACTGGAAAAAAAATCGTTTGAAGAATATCTTAAGGAGATTACGCCATTTCAAATATATTGAAACTTATATAAAACACTGATGAAGTTATAATAGGGCATTCATAGCATTTTGTACTCATTTACAGGGACACACCGAAGAAATTGATTACAGTACTGTCTTTGAGTAATAATTGCTAGAATGTTCGTTTTAAAACTCGATAAGCGCTTTGAAATTTAACTATTTCTTGGATGTTAGTCATTGTATAAAAATTATATACTTTACATGCTTGCTGCACAAAAATATTCATGAATAATTAACCTTGTTAGAAATAAATTACTGAAGGGGAAATTTCAACTTAGGCATGCATATATCTTAAGTGAATTAAATTTTGGCATGCATGCAGTTAATAAATACAAATTTATACATGATATTCAGGGTGCTGCAAAAATTAAAATAATTTTTTGATAGTAGATGATAAAAGCTGAAATTGGGTTTTCAAATGTGTCATGTGTTTCCATACAGTTGAATTAGACAGGATATATTAATTTTTTAAACGGTGCAAATTTGTTTCATAATTCTGAATGTGATAGAAAGTGTTTCATAATCTATGCTTGACACGCGATTTTTTTCCTTTTTCGTTTGATTTAGGATTGATTTCTTCGATTAATCAACTTCTGAGAAATGCAAATTAAAAACCTATACATCTACACTATCTACCAAAAAGTATTTGTACACTTTCAGTTTTTGACATTTTATCAAATAATTAAAAATATACTGGTCGGATTCTTCTGGAACTTCAGAAATATAAAGATTATGTTTCACTTTATATTTATTTACATTCATTTGTTAAGCGGGTAATTAGGGGGCCGGCAAAAAAACAAAGAATAATAGAAATATTTGGGATCGCCCTGTACATGAAAATGCACGAAACGACTTATCGCTTTAGAATACAAATATATGAATACAGTAGAATATGTACACTAATTTTTGTGAGAATAGGATGTATATTTATGGCGATAGAGAGATTTTTTTGAAAAATTCAAAAAATTCTGGTATGTTTTTTGTTTATATCATGCTGGGTTTTTGACCAAATTTAACGCAAATTTCAGAAAAATTGGCAAAATGCAGTAGAAAAAATGTAGCGCAATTGGAATATAAATATATTAAATATTTTATGAAATATGAGTAGTTGTATAAAATAATTTTTATCTGCGTATGCGCGAACTAGAAAAACATTTTTTTTTACATCATTTAATAGTCAATTCTATGGAGTGACTTATAAAAAAAATCCAATCAAATATCGTGAAAATTCAAAAATATATCATTATTTTAGTGAGATGTTTTTACTCTGCTCTCTAAAAACGGCTGAATCTTAAGGGATTCTCCACAAATTGACATTTTTTAATAACTGACTTTAAAAAAAAAACTAGTATTGAATTAATACAATATCTAATACAATATTGCTGCTAATAAGTACTTGACAATTGTGATAGAAAAGAAAAAGAGCTTTATTCGCATTCAGGGCTAAAACTAAGAGAAGGGGGGGGGGGAGAAGGGCATGTGCTCCGGGCGCTAGGATGAAAGTGTTCCAAATGTATCTTTCGTTTGGCGATTTTTTTCATGGCTATGTTTAGCATAATATTGTTAAAATTATTATATCTGGGCTATGCTAAAGCATAAAAAAATCTAATGATGATGGCTTAAGGTCCCTGCTTCTACCCGCGAAGATGCTCACGAGCTAATGCTATTCCTATGGGGATGCATTTTCCTAACTCTTTTGCATTTGGACATTTTTAAATAATATGTTTTGCATTGGATAGCGGAAGTCCTTTTCAAGATCGCTCCGTGATTACTTTTTCAATTTTGGCGTAGATATTTTTATGTTTCTTTCACTTCCAAAAGCGGTTCTGAAAGTGAAACTAACTTTATAAAAAATATCTATGACTCAAATCGAAAAAGTAGTCAAGGAGCGATTTTGAGAGGGACTTCCGTTATCCAATGCAAAAAAAAAAAAAAAAATTGAAAATTTCAAAATGCGAAAGAGTTATTAGAAAAATGCCTCCCCACAGGAATAGCATTAGCTCAGCAGTGACTTCGCGGGCAGGGACAAGGGCCTTAAAGATCCTGTTGAAAGTAGAATTTTTTGATTCGGTTTAAAGTATCAAATTGGAGTATTTTAAAAAAGCAGAATACGTTATTTTATCTTACATATTTTAAGTTTTAAAATAAGTCGGCTATTAATAAATTGGAGAAATTTTCTTTGTAAATATGCTTTGCGAAGGAGGGGGAAAGGTGTACCTTCAAAATCCACGTTTGCTTCGGGAAAAAAGACTGGTTTTGGCCCTGTTCACATTTAACCCGTCAGTAGTCGCGTGTCGGTCTTTTCGCCGTCCGTATAACCTATATTCGCCTAACTTGTGTCACATTACAAATACAACGGAGATCTACCATGTAGCTGACTTTGAAGGTTTCTCGACCACCTTAGTGAAGTAACAGGGCACCCCTGATTTTCTTTCAGGTATATTTTTAGAAACAAAGTTGAAATTGGCGAAAAAGTCTATGGAATAATCACTAATGTCAGTTCATTTTTACATTTTCCAATTACTCCAGATCTCATGAATAAAATACATAATTTGATAAAACTGCAAATTTATATCTTCATTGAAATGTTATTTTCGTTTATTAAGTGAAAAATATTTCTTATTTAACATTTTTGGTATATGGGGGGGCCAGCGGCGAAAAGACCGAGCGCGACTAATGACGTTGTGAAAAAAAATGCGACTACTCGCGGGTTAATAATTTGTAGATCCTCCTCGAGAGGCAATTACAGCTGCTACTCTCCTGGGCATGCTCTCAACTAGTCCTTGTATTACATTTAATGGTATTTTATTCCACTCTGTTTGCACAAGGCAGGTAAGCTCTTTTACTGATTTTGGGCGTGTGTCACCCGCCTTAATTCGACGATCCAACTCGTCCCAGAGGTTTTCTATTGGGTTCAGGTCTGGGCTCTGGGCAGGCCACTCGAGTCGATGCACTCCATTATCAGCATACCAACCCATGCTGGACCTCGCTACATGGCAGCTTGCGTTGTCATCCTGGAAATAACATGGGTCCAATCCATAGTATTGCCACAACGTAGGAAGTACACTGTTGTCCAGTATATTACAGTAGGCATCGGCATTGAGCTTACCATGAATTGGGACCAAGGGTCCTAGTCCGAACCAGGAAAAACAACCCCAGAACATAATTCCCCCTCCGCCAAATTTAACTGTGGGCACAATACATTCTAGTAGGAGGCGTTCTCCAGGCAGACGCCAGACCCAGACCCTACCATCAGAACGGTAGAGGGTGAACCTTGATTCATCACTCCAGAGAACCTGTTTCCATTGCTGTACAATCAGTTGCTGGCGTGTTTTGCACCAACTTAACCGAGCTGCGCGGTTGAACTTGGTGATTAAAGGCTTATGGGCGGCAGCACGGCCATAAAAATTAAGCAGATGAGCTTCCTTACGGATGGTATTCATGGAAACAACACATCCTGAAGCTTGTTGAAATTCTTGGCGTATGTGTAACATTGGTTGGTTGCGGTTCTTCCGAATTTCTCTAGACAGAACCCGTCGGTCTCTATCTCCCAGTTTCGTCGGTCTGCCTACTCTGGCCACATTCTGACAATCACCCTTCAGCTTCCATTTTCTAATCACATAAGCCACAGTCGTTTTGGGGTAATTAAGCTCGCTAGATATCTCGATTAAAGATCGGCCATTTCGGTTGTACCCGATGATCACACCTTTCTCAAAATCAGACAGCTCTGTTCTTCTTGGCATCATGCATGCGATATATGTCAGTGTTGTTTTCGACACCACATTTAACAGTGGAGAACTTGACGTATTTCAGGATCGCAGATATCGGCATTTGCATAAGAGCCATTATCAATTCTGTATCAATGGGTAGATTTGACACAAATGCTTCGATTTTTTATTATTATTTTTATCCTGAAATAGGTTCGTTCTGGTAATTATCTAAGAAAAGAAGTAAATCACCAGTAAAAAACGTAAATGGAGATTTGGCAATTTGCGTAAAATCTGACGTCATTCAACTGCTTTCAGAGTCCAATTGAAAATCAGTTCACTCCTATCCACAATAACTTTCTGAATTTCCACGAAATTCGATCGGATTTTTTTATGGGTAGCTCCATAGAGTTGAATATTAAATTATGTAAAATGATAAATTTTATCGTTCACGCATACGCTGATTAAAAAATATTTCATACAAATACTCATATTTTAGAAAACTTTTAATATATTTATATTTCAATAGCACCTTATTCTTTCTACTACATTTTGCGAATTTTTCTGAATGTGGCTTTATATTTGGTTGAAAATATTGCATGACATAGAACATTTTAGAAAATATTTAATATATTTATATTTCAATGAATTTTGGTGAACTCCCCCCCCCCTCCCTTTTCTTCTTTGCAAAGCATCTGCAAAAGTATTTGCAAAGAAAAATTTTCTAATTTATTAATAGCCGACTTATTTTAAAACTTAAAATATGTAATATTGATAAAAGTAGTCTGCTTTGTTTAAAAAAAATTATACCTTAAAATCGTGAAACCGAATCAAAAAAAAAAAAAAAAATCTGCTTTATGCGGGATCTTTATGCCATCATCATTAGATTCTTCTATGCTTTGGTATAGGAGAAATGCTTTGAATGGGACGATTTTGACAATATCATGCTAAACATAGACATGGAAAAAATCGCCAAACAAAATGTACATTTGGGACACTTTCATCCTAGCGCCCGGGGCACATGCCCTTTTCCCCCAACCCTCTCTTAGTTTTGGCCCTGAATGTAAATAAAGCTCTTTTTCTTTTCTATCACAATTGTCAAGTACTTATTAGCAGCAATATTGTATTAGATATTGTATTAATTATGTAATATTATGTAATTCAATACTAGTTTTTTTTAAAGTCAGTTATTAAAAAATGTCAATTTGTGGAGAATCCCTTAAGATTCAGCCGTTTTTAGAGAGCAGAGTAAAAACATCTCACTAAAATAATGATATCTTTTTGAATTTTCACGATATTTGATTGGATTTTTTTTATAAGTCACTCCATAGAATTGACTATTAAATGATGTAAAAAAAAAAATTTTCTAGTTCGCGCATGCGCAGATAAAAATTATTTTATACAACTACTCATATTTCATAAAATATTTAATATATTTATATTCCAATTGCGCTACATTTTTTCTACTGCATTTTGCCAATTTTTCTGAAATTTGCGTTAAATTTGGTCAAAAACCCAGCATGATATAAACAAAAAACATACCAGAATTTTTTGAATTTTTCAAAAAAATCGCTCTATCGCCATAAATATACATGCTATTCTCACAAAAATTAGTGTACATATTCTATATTCACATATTTGTATTCTAAAGCGATAAGTCGTTTCGTGCGTTTTCATGTACAGGGCGATCCCAAATATTTGTATTAATCTTTGTTTTTTTTTGCCGGCCCCCTAATTACCCGCTTAACAAATGAATGTAAATAAATATAAAGTGAAACATAATCTTTATATTTCTGAAGTTCCAGAAGAATCCGACCAGTATATTTTTAAATATTTGACAAAATGTCAAAAACTGAAAGTGTACAAATACTTTTTGGTAGATAGTGTATTCTGTTGCTCTTTAAATACAACAGATTTAATTTACTGTCGATTATAGGAAATTCAATAAGGATGGTAGCAATCATATTAATTTATTTCTAAAACTTTGAAGAAAGAAAATATAATAAAACCCTGACTTTATTTTATAAACTACAGGCAGAGTCACTCTATTTGAAAACTGTTCCCTAGCTTAAGCCATAATTTTTAAACTGTATTTTTTCAGAATTTTGAATTTTGAGTAGATATATTATATTAAAATTTTTATCATATTCTGAAATATACTCACTTATGAATTTATCTGGATTGAACCACGGATTGATAATAGAAAGCTGCATTTGCGGTAATATTTTATCTTATTTTATTTATTTATTTTTTATTTAGTTTTTTGCCTTTTTAATTGCATACTACTTTTCTGCATAAAAATTTGAAATACTAAAATATGTACACAGATTTTAGTTTTATTTTAATTAAAATTTTGTTAAATAAAATTCTTTATTAATATGCTGTAAGAAAAATGTTAAAGTTTTAAAGGCATCCATGATTAATTACATTTTCACCTCATAAATTAATAATTCTTAAGATTTTAAGGCTGAAATTATAAATCAAAATTATCAGTGCTTACAACTGGCAAGTGGCTTATTTCGGAGGTTAATCGAAATATACCTCATGAGAATTTGTAATAAAGCAGGTACACTCGTAACAGTATTTAATGTTTTATTAAAAGTAAAGGTTTATCATTGTTAAGTATTTCGAAGTTATGAAATATCCGATGTTTAAATCGGTACCTATTCATAAATGATACTGAAAAAACACTACGAATTTAATATCAATAATTACACAATCATCATATAATGGAGCAGACTGCTAATATGGAAATGAATCACTGCAGAAATGAATGCATTATGTTTCATAAAGTAAAATTTATTTTTAAAAATTTATTTTTTTTATATAATTTTATAAAATATAAATATATAAATTACAAATTTTAATTTTTTTTTTCGCCAAAACTAACCTTTATACTATATTAATTTCCGTATAATAATATTCCGTACTTATTTCAACTTATTAAATTAAAATCTTGTTTCTAGATCTAAACTATTAATCTTTATGGAAACGATATAAATTCCTTATTCGCTTTAAAAAACATTTATTCCAGTATGCATAAATTTAAAAAGATGGCTCTAAATTAAAAATATTCTTAGTTAAACTTTATTTCTTAATATTCCAAATAAAACTCATTTCTTCTATGTTTTTATCAACCCTTATAAGAAATTCTTATTAAATTTATTCCAAATCCATACCTTTCAAAAAACATCATTATTTTATTTTATCTATTTATTTATTTTCCTTTAGTCAACATTTGATATTGTGCATATCAATAAATTCATTTCTTTTCCTTTTCTCCTAAAATTAATCGTCTATAAAAATCGTTCTGCCTAATATATTTAAAATTCTGTGTCATTATAAATTGGTTAAATAATATTTTTTTAAATAAAATTGTTGTCTGTCAAATAGTAATCTCGACTCTGGGTATGAGTTATGTTTACATAAAAGAATGATGGTTTGAGACTAAAGAATATTCTAGAATTTTCTTTTTAGATTTAAAAAGGAAGGAAGCCTCGAGAGGTGAGAAGAAAAAGGATTCTTGGGTTCTCTCTTCCATGAGTACGGCTGGATGTAGTAAATGATGGAATATTTTTTTGGATACTTCCGTAAAAGATCGTCTGCAAAAGGAGCTTTCCTCTCTATTTTAGCTAAGTTTAATAAAATGAACTTGCAGCAGCCAAAGAGTGATTTATTGGATGTTCAACATTTATTTATTTTGTTTTTTCTCGCTGGCCATGACTTCTGTGTGGAGAAAGGGAAACCTGGCAATGATATTCTGCCCCCTAAATTTAAAACGTCACACACACACATATATATATATATATATTTCTCTCTCTCTCTATCTCTCTCTCTCTCTCTTTATATATATATATATATATGTATATATATATATATATATATTAGTTATAAAAAAATATATATATTTATAAAATTTATTTAAAAAAATGTTTCAGTAAATGAATTTTAAATATCGCCTAGAAAAGAAACCTAAGTATTTGTTGAACTGGAAGTATTTTAAATAATATAATATATGAACTACTGTATATTATTTAATATATTATATTATGTGTGTGTATAAATGCATATATATATATATATATATATACATATTATAGATGTTTTTTTTTTATATCCTCTAATCACATTCCCAGGTTTTTTGTATATTCTGACAAAAAAATGTATTTTTAAGCGAAAATGTAACCGAAATCCTGTCGTTTACGTAACCGTTTGACGAAGGTCGCTGTGTTTTTTTTAGTCTTTTGATAAAATGACCCTTTTAGCGATCTTTAACGAAATTCACGTTGTTTCGTATTGTTTCTTTGAAATTAAGTCCTGTTAGTGACTATTGAGTCATATCGCAGTTTTACGTTTGAATGAAACAGTATGAACAGACATTGAAGAATTCCAAATTTTCCGACCATTTCATAACATTTTCCCATTTTAGGTGCGAGCCTATCTGAAAAATCTGGTATGTAAGATAATGAATATATTGATATTTAAGACTATCGATCGTTTAAAAAGAGTAGTGTTGATCTTAATCTATTTCAAAATTTTAGGCTTGTAAGACGTGACAGTAATTACTATAAGAAGAAACAGCCTTGAAAAATTAGACTGAAAGAAAACATTATTAGGATTTTGTACTTTCAAATTGGGCATTATTGCATCAAGCATTTGGTTTTCTTCCATTCTGGAAACATTTGAGGCTTTCAGTGCCGCTCGCGAAAAAATTAAAAAGTATTTAAATGATCCTTTTATTTATGAACACATTCAAATTCATGTAACGTGGCTCAGATATGAGAAATTGGATTTTATTTAATGCTTTTGGGGTTACATGTTTTGTTCAATGTTTAATAAAATAATGCATTTTTTATAATTATTTATTAATAAAAAAATATTTAGCTCTAAATTTTTAAATCTGAATGCACTAAGTATATAGTTAATATTTTAGCACTATTATGCATTTCCAGAAAATAATTTTCTGCACACATTTTTCTTTTTTATTCATTGCATTTTTCACAGATAATTTAGGTTTTTTTGGCCGACACATTATGTACGTGGAAAATTTAATTTTCATTCACTACATCGTCTTAAATTTGCATTAAAGTATCTAATTTTTCAACATTGTTTCAAAATGAACGGTTACTTAACCTTAATTTTATTCGTTACTGGCCATAATATGGTCATAATACCTTTATAATGTGATGAAATAGCCATTATTTAAAATAACGATCAAATAGCTGGGCAGAACAGTTCGCTACAGGTTTCAGCTGTGCACAATAGAGTGCTTTGGTATTACTTGGAAGTGAATATCCTAACAGCTACGTCATGAAAAATTATCTCCAGTTTAGTTCTAATAATTTCCATAAGAAAATGGCTTTAGGAATTCTATAGAATTTTTTTATATACAATCCTATGGAATTATGGCCCTTCTTCTATTAGCTAGTTTAAAAGCTATAGAAAGATCTTTAGCATATCAATAGAAATGCCAATAGAGCAGACATTTCTATTAAATTTCTATGAAACACTTTCTCTCTACAGACATTTCTATTAAAATTCTACAGATAATTCTATAGCTTTTAAACTAGCTTGTAGAAAAACGGGCATAATTTCATAAGATTTTATTATACTTTTTCTATTGAATATTAAAAGACATTTTCGTAAGGGTTTCGGGAAGCAATATTCGACAACCTATTGCATATTTTATATTCCATCTCTTATTTAAAATTATTTATTTTGGCAAATATTTTAATGTGCTTTTCCACATACTAAACTCACATCTAAAAAAATCATAACTTAAACATAAATGTTTTTATGAACTGGTTCACGTATATTGATTATAAATAGAAAATGCAGAGATGCATCTCTATTCGAAATCAATTATAAAGCCTTTGCTTATTTTGCGGTTCAATGAACCATTGCTTACGTATCTAAGATCAATATTGAGACATGTAATTAATTTTTGTTATTTTCTCTTTGCAACGATGTTTTACTTTCTTGGATTAGATGCATTAATCATATTCAATTTTTAAGACATCATGTTAGTTAAAATCAATATTATTATTAGTATTTTGTTTATTAACAAAAATATAATTCAAATATTTCCATGATTGAAGTTATTTATATTATTCTGGGAGTTTCATTTTCATCCTTCTAAAAGTGAGATAGAAACAAAATTAAACATATTTTTGAAGATCTGTCGGTATTAAAATGTATGACAATGCTGAGATTAAATTGAATGATATTTTTTGCACGGTATATATTGTTTTACTGGTTTATTTTATTTACATTTATTTCCATGTAATGTGTAATTTATTTTATATAAAATGAATAGTGTATTTGATCATAGGAAATCGATTGTTATTTTCTCTTTTCAAAAACTTACATTTAAAAACTATTAAGTACTTCGCTTTTTTCACATATTTATTCGCTTTATCGATATTTTATGCACCGTATATGTTGTTTTACCAGATATATTCTCATTATATTTATTTCCATGTAATGCGTAATCCGTTTTTACATAAAATGAAAATTTTTCATTTCATCAGAGGAAATCGAGTATTATTTTCTCCTTTATGAATTTTCCAACATTTAAAAAACATAAAATATTTCTCTATTTTCTACTATTAAAAAAATACAGAATTTTTTTTATTCAATTATTTTTAGTTCCCTATAAAAAAAATTATGAATGTTAATCAGAAATTGTAATATGATTTAAAAAAACAGTATGAATAAATAAAATACAAGGAAAGTAATTAAAGTAAAAAATGATTAGTAATAATAATAAAAAGACTAAATTTATAGTTTATAAATTTATAGTTTATTATAGACCTGTATAGTTTTGAATTTAGAAATAATAGGTGTTTGTTAAAATGAAACACGTGTATCCATAATAATACACGTATAATGAAATCTACATACTTTTTATCTTATTGTAGTTAAATGATAAAACTCAAAAGAATGATAGCTTTTTTTTATATTAAAGAAAAAACTAAACACATTATTATAGTTATTCCAGTTATTCATATTTTTTTAGTGAGAAACTGTGTTATCAATTTGCAGCGTAATAACGACATTATTACATAAAATATACAATATAAACTTTAAAAATCTCATTGTTTTATGTAAAAGGGGAGTAAAATATTAAAAGATATGTTGCAAGTTAAAAACACATATTTTATTTTAAAATTAGAACTTTTCGCTTGTATTGGGTCTCTAGGTTGATCATTCGTGATGGAACAGGTAGAAATATTGCTAGAAAGATGCACAGACTTTAATTTTATGGAATAGAAACATCTTTCTGCTTTAAAAAGGATGCAAATGGAATGTGTTGATGGTCTAGATAAAGAAAACTATTTTTTTTTAATTTTCACGGAATTTGGCAAAATATCCTATTCTGGTAGCAAAATTCATAGATTTTTGAGATCCATATGCGTTTTGTCGAAATGCTTGAGGTGTAGGTAAATCATGATCAATAAGAAGGCATTTTAGCAATTGGTTTGCGGGATTACAAAAGTTGTTCTACCTTTCTCTTTCAAAGCACGTGGTGTCTATTCTGTTTTATATAAAAGCATGTATTTGCTGAAAATATGTCACGAGTTCTTCAAGATCAGAGTAATCTATTTTTGTTTGAAAATAAGAGTTATTATACTCCGCTCAACCGCTTTTTTTTCAAAGATTGCGATTTTGGATGATCATTGATGTTGTTTACAAAATTCATCTTGACTTTTAACACATTATTGAGCGTTATTACACCATAAATATTTTTTTAAATCAAAGTGCCTTTCCTAAACTTTTGGAAAAACAAATATTGAAAATGTTTATGAATAATAAAATTTTTATTAGTAAACAATCATAATATTAATTTGCAGTGCAATAAAAAACTTGAAAATAAAATTTAAACAAAATTTTATTATTCGATTGAGCCATGTGTTATCTGAATCACAATACAATAATATTATAATTTAAAGAAAGTAAAAGTTTTTATACTACTGTCTCTGCAAGGATTTACGAATATTTAGATTAAATCTTTCAAATTTATTTTAAACAAATTTTAAACATATATTGCAATGAAAATATACTCAAGATGCGTAGTCCCAATGATAATGTAATATCATACAGCACGATAGTGCTGTATAGTACAACTCAGCTGCATCTATAATGTTAAAGTCCAAAGTTTGCCTCTTAATAACTTTGGACCCAATCATCAGATTCGACGAAATTCAAAAGGCGAAGTGTCCTACCTTAGATCTCAAAGTTTGCAAAAAATCATCCAGATCCACCGATTAGTTGCGGAGATCCAGAATCCTTGTTTTGGCACGTTTTGATCGTGAAACAACAAAAAAGATACACAACTCAATTATAGCCCCGAACCAGGAAACATTCAGTGACGTGTAAAAGCTTGTTGGAAAGCTTTTAATTTAGGGATGTGCCTTTCGAAGGTCCGGTAAAAAAATATCAAAAATTAAGGAAATGGCACCCATTTAAAATTTGTATAACGCTATTCCTTTCATATTTTAACATTATAGAAATTTCTCCTTTTTAATTGCTAATTCAATTGTTGCTTTCGAATTGCTACCAACTAAAAAACAATTCAATAATTTAAAATGAAACTATAACACATGTTCTTTTTTTTTTATAGATCAATAAAAATTCTGATTCTCCTGATAGTTTTGAACCTTTGAAATTGACGTCATTCGAAACAGAAAATACATATTTTTCATAAACATATATATAAACTGTAATTAAATATGTGTTAAAACAACATCGCACCTTTATTTGAGTGTTTTCGAAGTAAAACAGTTACTACAATATAGATATTTCAATTCAAAAGGGATAATTAGGAAAACAAATTCTTCTATATCTATAAAAATAACTATTTGAAAATGAAGCTATGAAAATCTGTGTAGATACCTATCTTCATAAGAAAATCTACGTAGATACCGAGAAACTGCAGTGCGACTACCATCTGGAAGAAAGCGGTTCTGTCGCCAAATATCGCCAAGTTTTTCGCCAACTTGGCAATATATCGCCAAATCTGGCATCCAAAATTACTCGCCAAAATTAAAGCCAACTTGGCGTCATTTCAAGTATTTCGCCAAACTCATAAGCCTCCTAATAATTTAAAACTAATACTAATTATAGTTTAGATTTGTAGTTGAAGGTGATAGATAAAGTTCCTGAAAGGATCTGAAAAAGCTTTGAAATCATACAAAAAATTGGTGGAACCAGAGAGAAAAGAAGAGCTCGATTTAAAAAAAAATCTTACAGTAAAATTTGGGAAATATTTTCAATGTGTGCAAAATGTACGCAATATGTACAAAAAATATGATGTACGCAATGTACGCAATAATGTGTTGCATATGTTATACACAATGTACGCAATAATGTACGCAATGGGAAATATTTTCAATGTACGCTAAAGAAAGGGAATCAGATGATCTGTAAAGCTTATGAAATAACCCAAATTTTTGTTAGCTGAAAATGAGGACTGAGCTTTACTGGTGCTTTAAAATCAATCAGGGGAAAAGAGGCATTTTTAACTCTTTCCGTATTTCAATTATCCATAACCAGTTTAAATATTTGGGTTCATAACTATATGTTACAGGCTGATGTAATAAAGTATGAGAACGGTTCGTTCTGTACAAAGTGTGAACACAATTCCATACCAGCTGTTTTGATAACTGGAAGATCAAAGCTCCAAGTAAACTCAAAACCTTGAATAGATACGATCCAATCATATACTAAATATTTGTGTTCAAACATACTTATCTACATCAATTCCTCAACAACTTGATTATATTAATGTTATATTTTAATTATCACATCATGGCTAATATTTGTTTAGCATTGTGGGGCTTAACCTATTTGAGACAACATAACAATATATTCTATTGACTACTTTTCTCAGTAATCATTTTGAGTGGATAATAGTATAATTCTGAATATAAGGCACCAGTACAGCTCAGTCCTCATTTTCAACTAACAAAAATTTGGGTTATTTCATAAGCTTTACAGATCATCTGAATCCCTTTCTTTTACACGCACATTGAAAATATTTCCCAAATTTTACTTTAAGATTTTTTTTAAATCGAGCTCTACTTTTCTCTCTGGTTCCACCAGTTTTTTGTATGATTATTATAATTTACGTAACATAGCATTAATAGGGTCACATAAAAGATTAGTTCAAATCTTGAAAGACAATTTTGATCCACTTTCAATTACCTGGTTAAGGTGAAACTTTGCCTGCATGAGTTTTTTCGATGACAGTTTTATTAAATTATAATTCAACGAACATAGAAATTACGTTTTTTTTACAGGGCAATTCAAAATATTGAATAAATGTTGTTGCTATAAAAGCAGACACTTTAATAAAGCTTCATTAGAATCAAAACGAAATATTAAGAAACACGATAGAAATTTTTAAATTTACAACGAAGTGCGTTGTAGTTACATTTCTTTTACATGGACAAATAAAAAAATTGAATACGTTATAATCTATATGCAGAAATTTTCTTTCAAACTAAACAAAGAATATATAGGTTATTTAATTACGTAATAGCATTTATTTTAACAAAAAACAATTTAGGTTGCATTTTAATATTTTACAAGGTCGCAAAACATATATATATTTTTTAAATAAATTAAAAAAATGAATTTCAATTTACATGTGTTAATTAAATTACTTTTTACTTACTTAATAATAAAATGAGTATGTTTGACGCATTCTATGTAATTCATTATATTTTTATTATGAAATACCATTGTTAAATCAACCAAATATTTCTCACTGTTTGTAAACGTTATGAGAGATACATTCGAAAAATCAGCAAAAAACTAATTGAATTTCAGCGAAATAAATTTGATCACCTAGATCGTCAAAATCTCCCACTTAGAGGCGTGTGGAGTGTTTCTGAAGCCACCTTAAAACATCTCGCAGAAAAATGGACAATTAACGCTTTTTTTTTAAAACCCAGACCTTAATTAGCAATTAAACATCTCAGAAAAACAAGAATGAAATGTTAAGCTGGGAAAGTGCAGTTTTCGCAAATTTTGCTACTTTTACCTAGAAAATAATGGGGTGCATACGAGAGATATAACGTTCTGCGATATAACATACTTTAATCGTTTGTCAATGAGTCTGGAGTATAGTTATACATATAAATTAGTTACTTGTCACATGATCATTTAATAATCCCACATCTTCTGAAATGCTTTAAGAAAATACATATACACTCAAAAAAAAAAAATACATATATATAAAAAATGGAAAACATCATTATTTAAAATAATGTTTATAAAAACTTGGGGAAAATTCGGTGCTGTTGATTTGTTTTAGGAACATTTATGTGATAACCGATGACTAAGATAAATACATTACAGCATCATTAATAACTGATAGCATGAGATTTGCTTTTATCTGTGCTTTACGATTCAATGGAAACCCTCATTTAAGACAAAAAACAGTTATATGTTGCGGTTTTCGAAAGAAATTGCCCGTGATGACAAATGGAAGATAAATAATAATGTTGTTTGTAAAATTAAGTGTCCCCTGAAAAGATTAATGATGTTTATGCATTAACGTAAACAAAAGCAAGTTTTAAAATTTTCTATGATAAGATCGATTAGCGAGTCCATTATGATACCACAGAATAAGATTGGTATTCAAAATGTGAAATATATGAAACGTTTATTTATAGATTACTCGATCATGTGTCAGTAAGAAATGTAACTACTTTAGTTTTGGTACACGCCTTTTTATAAATATCCGAATAAAAAAAACAAGATTTACATCAAAGGAAATCATAATGGATAATTTTTAATCGAGTGAACATGCACTGTATTATTATTTAGTAAAGAATTATCTAAATAATTTATAAAAATTGATAACAAACAAGTCGCAAATTGCAAGGCAAGCTTAGTAAATGAGGTACGTTCGTAGTACAAGGAAGTCTCAAAATTATTCAGATTTTCGTGTATTACTTCGGTAACAGTATAGTATTCGAAACTTTTGTATGACCCTGTAAAACTACCTAATTTCTATTGCACAGGAAGTAACTTGTAGTAAACCTCAGCAACATTTATAAATTTCATACAATGGGAAATAGTTTAGTATAACTAAATCGTGCCCTAAACAACGTTTTCCTCTATAGCATTATGCAATGGAATACTTTTTGGTGACCATGTAAATTAACAACAAATATTATTTTTACCACACATTAAGCAGATTGTATATTTTAGTATATACTTCATAGATGCATATAAATTTTATTAAATTCGAAATAGTGTAAAACTCATTACAATGCACTTGGCCGTAATATAACGCAATATTTTTTATTGTTTCTATAATTAAACTATACATCCGATTGTCCTAAAATTTAACATGACTCGACAAAATTATGCAACTATTATATTTTTTAAATTTCAAACGATTCAATTGGGTAATTTTACTGTTATGCGGAGACTTACGGATGGACTGAACGCCGACTATAGGTGCTACATGTTGACGTAATTACGAACGAATCTAAAAATAGCTTAGTCCTGAACGATATTTTTGAGAAGAAATAGTGTAACATCGTGGATATACTTTAAAGGGGATTTTGAATATTCTAAGTATTGTACTATCATTGTAGATTTTGATGATGTTGATTTCTTCATTGATAGAATTTATGAAAAATAACAGTTGTTAATCAATTTCTTCTGCTTTTGTTTTTATACGATTCAAACTTCAAGTCATAAAAACAAAATTTGAGTACGATATGCCAATTATTTTTAATATATTGTTCGCAATTTTTTGTTGTAAAGTATTTTCAGTATTGATAATTAACCACAAAAAAATTAAAGGGGGTGCTAAATTCACGTGAAATCCCCCATCTCCTAATATTTATGCTGTACTCTGATCTTTTAAAATATACTTTTTTAATTTTCAGTACTTTTATGATTTTTTAATGCAATTTTTTTGTTTTAAATGATACATTAATTTCCGAAAGTGGTTCCGAAATTAAAAATGTACATAAATCCTCCTATAAGAAAAAAAATGGCCTTTGTAAAAATGACCTCTACTATTAAATGAAAAAAAAAATCATAAAAACTATTTTAAAGCAAAGGAGAGAGTTCATAAGAACTAGCTAATTTTAATTAACAGTATCCTGCTGGATTTTGAATCAAGTGTCCCTTAAGCATACATAGCAGGCTGTTGAGCATATTGGGTTTTCATAAAAGAATTTTAGTAATTTTTTTTAACGGATTTTAAACAGAAAATCAAGCATGTACCTGAAGTTATAATTTGATTAGCTAATACCAACTGCAAAAAATATTCTAAATATTAATTTTTATTCACTTTGAATTAAAAAAAATGTGTCCTTTGAATTTCGGCTGTCCTGGAAAAAAAATTCTACCAAAAAATAAAAGAAGATTCCAGCGTTTATAATTTTATAAATTAGTTTGAATTTCAATGTTAAAACGGGATGAAACTGTTTTTGTTTTTATTCTACTTATATATTTTTATACTTTGACAAGAATAATAAGTGATAATATATGTTTGTTTCATTACTGCATTTAATGCGAAATTTACAGCGGACACATGATTTGGTAGACATTAAACGGATCAGATAAATGATCAAAATATAAATAAATAAATAAATAAATGAATATGTAAATGAGATTATGCTTAAAATAAAGGTGCGAAAAAAATATGTTTAAAATCTTGTGATTTTATAAAATATTTATTAGATATATCTTTTATAAATTAAGGCTGCTTTAAATGTGTAATGGTTTCTTAATGCAAAGGATGAATGGATAGATTTATCAAACTCTTTAGCATCTGCATGGTTATGGACGATGTTCTGAATTTGCAAAGGTGTTAGTATTATACGAAAAAAAGGAGTTTTCATATTTCCCACTTTTTAAAAGTCATGGTTTTGAAGAAAAGTAGTATGAAAGGGCTTTATATGCTTTCAAACGTAAACGTTTAATTGTTGGTATTTTGCATGTCAATCTTTCCTTGTCGTTTAAAATTTGAATAATTTAAAAAAAAGGAAGGCATATGTAAAACAGTCAGAATTTGGAGAAATTAGCCAGTAAAAAGAAATTCGGACACTTTATAGTAATACAATAATAATGTGCTTGGATACTTGGATATATATTTTGGAAATTGGTGCAATTTTGCAGTAGGACTGCACTCACTCTGTGTGTGTGAAAATATGATATAAGTATATACTATACATTAACAAAATGGTAATATTGATATTGTTCCGAATTAATAAATATTAACAATTTTAGTCAAAATGAAACTTGGATGGGAATATTACCAAATTAGTCAGTTTTAAACAACTAAGACATTTTCATGCAACTTATTACATCGTCCAATTTGGTGATATTTAGTGAAATACCTCCGAGCCTTGGAAGGATTTTCTGTGACTCCGTAAATGTATCTATGCAAAAACAATGAAATACATAAGTGTTACGTTATATAAATGAGCCCTAGCATTGTATACAAATTTCAGTTAACATGACGGCCATTATATTATAAATGAATTTTTTATTTTGCGCGTAGGAGATGAGCTTTATACACAGAGTAGGAAAATATCTGATCTCCATTTTCTAGCATATATAAAAGCTTCTTTTCGATGTATAGCAGCTCAATTTTTTTTTTCCGGGGAAACATTATGCAGTGTGCCTATTAACGTTTTCCCCCAATTTTTTTTTAATTCTAAAGTTAATTGCAATTGAATAATTGGCCAATTCGTTTTAATTGAAAAAGTTATGCTTACATTCAAATAAAAATACTTGTGTAGCAAACAATAACAACAAAAATAATAATAAATTACTTATACTGGATTTTATTTTGTTATACATGACCAAAAAAATGCTTTTACCAAACATCGTAAATATTGACGCAGAATTATCAAAACTTGGATTTTTAGTTAAATACAGGGTGATTCTGAATTCATCATCAATAATTGGTGGGGAGGTAGGGAATAGGAAAAGAACACTATTTCACACAAGAAAGCATGGGCGCAAACGTCATGTAGTAGGGCAATATGAATCCGGTTAAATGATGGAAAGAAAACATAACAAAAAAGTGGTAAGAGAAAAACATTTATTTGTGCATCTTTTGTACAGACTTACAAGAGGTGCTCGAAATTCTGACCATTTGCTAGAGTACATGCCTCACAACGACGTTGCATGGACAACCGAACTTTCTGGAATATGCCTGGCGTTTCCCGGATGTTTGCGGCGGCAACCGATATGCGTGCTACAAGGTCCATAGCACTGGCAACAGGGGTCTCGTACACTATGTTTTTCATGGCACCCCATACAAAGAAGTCTATTGGAGATAAATCCGGTGACCGTGGTGGCCAACAAACCGGTCCACCGCGACCAATCCACTGAGCTCCAAATTTTCTGGTCAGGTAACAACGCACATCATTTGAGAAAAGTGCTGGAGTCTCGTACGTCATGCTGGAACCACATTCGCCGGAGAATAACAGCAGGAACCTCGTTCATAAGACCCGGTAACACAGTCTGAAGAAATATGAGGTAGTTTGCGCAATCTAAACGGGATGGTAGTAAATACGGTCCCAGCAAACAGTGGCCGACGATCCCAGTCCACACATTGACGGCAAAGCGTTGTTTCGCAGCTCTAACTCTCGTACCGTGTGGATTCTGATTAGCCCACACATGCGAATTGTGTGTGTTGAAGACACCTTCACGAGTGAAGGACGCTTCATCTGTGAAAAGAACATACGTTGGGAAACTGGGATCAACGGCTGTTCTCTGCATGAACCACTGACAAAAAGTAACACGCTTGGGAAAGTCCTCTGCTTCCAGTAACTGCACTCTTTGCAAATGAAAAGGATGTAAACGTTCCTCGTTTAATATCCGCTACACTGTTGATTGTGAAACTCCAAACTGGCGAGCAATACCTCATGTGCTAGAACTTGGCTGTTCTTCGATAGACTGTAGGACATCTTCCTCGACTGAAACTGTCCGTGTTGATCGGCGGCTGCCTCGATCAACATTAATACCAGCAAATGATCCAGTTTCGCACAGTTGTCGATGAACACGTGAAAACATTTGATGCTGTGGCACGCGCCGGTTGGGGTAGCGCTCTGCATACATTTGCCTAGCTCTAAGACAGCTTTCTCCTGCGGCACCGTAAGTTAGATGCATATCTGCAAGTTCTTGAAACGTATACCGGTTCATGTTACTTCTGCGAAGTCACCTTGTCGAATGACGACTGGCTGCACACGGCAGACAGCTATACGCGTTCATGGGAGATGCGGACACAAAGCGCCCTCTACACCGTCATGTGTTCGTTTGTGCCTATGCTTTCCTATGTGAAATAGTGTTCTTTTCCTATTCCCTACCTGCCCACCAAATATTGATGATGAATTCAGAATCACCCTAAATTAGATTATTTCAAATGTACAACCAGAAAGCATTTTTATAAAAAAATGACATTTTAATATAATTTTTTAATAGTTAAACATAATTATATTATATTATATCTATCGAAAATATTTGTTTTTTATTATTATTTTTTTAAATTAAGATCAATGGAGTTCTGATAAATATTTTTTTTCTGAATAGATATGATCATTATTTAAAAGTAGTATTCACCTCCACTATTAAATTTTAAACACATTACCTTTTTTCAGAATCTTTCTGTATAAATATTTATGTTATCCATTTAATAGTTAAACTAAAAAACATTCCTATAATTTCAAATTGTGCATTTTCTCCCAATAAAGTTTTATGAAAATAAAATGCAAATGAGAAAAGTTAAAAAAACATTGGAAAAGGGATTTAAACTATTAACATCAATAACCTCTCTTAAACGTATTAATAATCCTTTTCTCGATTCTGATATATATTTTTAACATAATGTGAACAGAAATCAAGCTTATTATTTTTATATTTAATTATTATCCTATTCAGCATAAAGATATGACGTTTTCCCACTTATGGCATATTCTATGTGTTTTCTTAAGTTTTTTTTTGTCAAGAAAGAAAGCTTTGTAAACTAAATTATGAAAAACATTTTGTTGGCAACGTTACTTACGCAAGACATCTAATACATTCACCAGAGGTAATCTTTGGACTTTAGTATAGTTAATCTTTGGGGCTTTTCTTCGATTAATGTTTGCCAATTTCTTTACGTTCGGTGTTAAACCTAAGTATTCATTAAAACATATAAGGTGTTTGTGGATAAGATTACAGTAAAGAGTAATTTTATCTTTAAAAATTTTTAATAGTATATCTTCAAAATGGTAGCATTGGGTTTATTTGTTGCAAAGAGAGAAAAAAAAGACAAATATTAGAATTTCTTTATCGTTAATCATTATATGTATATTTAAGGAAATTTCATTAATAAATCAATTAATCATTAATAAATGCATCCATTTTCATCAATGAATAAAAGTAACATATTTTTATTTGAATAGATTGAAATAAATTACTACTTAAAAAACTATAACTAAAACATCGGTGCTCAAACACCAATGACAATTTTTGTTTTTGTTCGAGGGGAATATCGACAACTAGTTGAGATTTTTTACTGAAATGTCATTTTAGTGAAATGCCAAAAAAAAAAAAAAAAAATATTACTTATTTGAAAGCGAACTTAAAACTCCATGATAAATAAAAATACTGATTTTCTTAAATATTCATAACATAATTTAATGAATAACGTAATATATTAGCGTTTGTTCTGATGCTGTATATTTATTTAGAATTATTTACAGTATCTAACCCATAAAAGAACGGTTTTTCTTAGTGTTATTTTACATATTTTTTTAAGTACACGTTTCACTCTAAAGCTAATCTTATACATGTACATGATTTATATACAGTCGTCTCTCGTTAATTCGAACCCGTCGGGACCACTAGAAATGTTCGAATTAAGGAAAGTATGAAATGAAAACATGCTTAATATGGTACTATTGCAAAGGAATTAATGTTATAGTTTTTTTTAATTTACTAGGGGGCCCCGCCCCCCCTGCTCGCTATGCTCGCCAACCCCCCCCCACGTAATCGCTTCGCGATTCCAAATTATTGGCTACCCCTGCTTGCTGCGCTCGCCAATACCCCATGGTATGAATAAGCAGTTGCAGACCTTTCAAATGATGTGTCACACGACTGGTGTTGTAGAGAAATTAAAAATGTGCCCCTTGGGGGGCAGAGTGGGGGTGACACACAACACATCCATAATATGAATAAGCAGTTGCAGACCTTTCAAATGATGTGTCACACAACTGGTGTTGTAAAGAAATTACAAAATGCGCCCCCTCTGAGGGCAGAAGGGGGGGGTTACACACAAGATATCCATAATATGAATAAGTAGTTGCAAACCTCTCAAATGATGTGTCACACAATTGGTGTTGTAAAGAAATAAAAAATTTGCCCCCTGGGGGGCAGAGTGGGGGATGACACACAACACATCCATAATATGAATAAGCAGTTGCAGACCTTTCAAATGATGTGTCACACAACTGGTGTTGTAAAGAAATTAAAAATGTGACCCCCCTAGGGTGCAGAATGGGGGATAACACACAAGACATCCATTATATGAATAAGCAGTTGCAAACCTCTCAAATGATGTATCAAACGACTGGTGTTGTAAAGAAATTAAAAATTTGGTGAAATATTACAGTTATCGCCAAGTTGGCGTCACTTTTGACAACTAATTTTGGTCGCCAAATTTGGCGATATATCGCCAAGTTGGCGACAAACTTGGCGATTGTTGGCGATGGTAACCTTTCCTCTCTTTATGGTAACCCATACGGCGATGCATAGACGGAGCCCTTTCCTGATTGGTCTATTCGACTCATGGAAGGAGTGGACAACCCGGATTCGTTAGTTCCGGAAATCTTCCACATCAGCATCATTCCAGGAGTCATTCCTTTTAAGGCTAGTTTTTTTTTTACTATAGAAGGATTTCGTGTGTTATCATTAGAATATGACTTAATATTAAATTAGAATGTATAAATACAGAAACTAATTAAAAGGTTAGAAACAAGCACAATGGAAGGAAACTGTAAAGCGTTATTGGTGGACAGACGGGACACTAGGAAAGTGGACATCAAATGCATTGGATTATATGTATAATCGTTCGGAACAATTTTCACAAAAAACAAAAAAAGAAAGTTCTTTAAATGATCTGAAATCCGTGAGAAAGGAAAGAAAAATGAAAAATCGGAATTCTAGTTAGTTCGAATTAAACGAAGCCAAGAGAAAATAAGTTCGAATTAATGAAAAATTTTAACGTTACTCTACCATTGAAAATTTCGGAACTTCATGTTTAGTTCGAATTAAGCGAAGATTCGAATTGTCCGATTTCGAATTAACGGGAGTCGACTGTACATGTATACTACCTAGTATGCTTAAATCTAATTCATTTAAACGCAAAACACAAGTGAAAATTTCCAGTCAACAATTGACCCCAATAAATGGAAGAATATCATTAACGTTTGTGCTGTCCTGCATATGATCTAAATAATTTGTACACACCAAGTAACATTTAAAATATAATAAAAATTGTAGACGCGTACTAGAATTGAAAATGACCTTGTAGCAATTTTTATTCGTAGGTTTCAATAGTTGAATTATAGTCAATTATCTTTTCTGTTTCCTTTTAAATGAAAATAAACTCTATTTATTAGTAAGATTTTAAGTATGTACCTTGTAATATACTTTTTTGATGAATATTAATCTGAGTCTATTTAAAATAGTGTAATACCATTAAAAACACCGAAAACGATTTTCCACTCTAGAACGTAATTTAAAGCAGTTCTTTAGAGTGTCCCCGATTCTTAAATGCTACCCTTCATTTTCAATACCGGATATTCCATTGTGATACCTAATAATATATCATTTACGAGAAATAACGCAAGGGCAGACAAACACAATTTAGTGTAACAGAATAATTACTTGCATTTTAATTTCTATTTTAATATATTAAATTTACGATGAGTAGTTGGATAATGTTGCTTTGACATTGCACAAAGGACTAATGAATTATGTAAGTTTAGTTTCCAAATGAATTTTAGCAACATATTAATTCAAGTAATTAAAACTTTTAAACAAGAATTAATATGAGTTTTAAATGGTTGGAAATAGCGTAACTCACGTGCGTTTTTTTTCTTAATTGAAAAAAAAAAAAAAAAAAAAAAATACATACGATTTTTTTTAAAGGGGAGAATTCAAACAATCTTGTATAAAAGCTTGTACATAATTTGGGGAATTCTGGGGGGCTATGCCCCCTACGAGCTACGCTCGTTTAAATTCTTTGGAGTACCATAAACTCTAAAAACCGCTAATTTGTTCGGCTTTTAAAAGATTGCAAAACATTGATATATCTTTCTCTCTCTCTCTCTCTATATATACAGGGTGTCCCAAAAGGTCATGTCCAAACGGCACACATGGTTGTGTCAGGTCATTAGGAAACAGAATTACATAGGAAAGGGGGGTCGGAAACGCGATTGTAATCCGCTAGAGGGCGATAAGCGATGTCAGACGAAAGCGCGGGCAGTCGGATCATTCGAAGCGCGGACGTTGCAGAGAAAGGATGAACCAGTTGATGAGCACTTGGATGAGCACTTACTATGAGTTGTAGCATTTTTCTTTTTTATTTGGTACTGTTTTGTTGTAAAATAAAGATATTTTACACCGTTTGTTATCTTTTCTTTGCGTGACGGTTACGATGCAATTTCACTGTTTAGATCGCGTTTCCGACCCCCCTTTCCTATGTAATTCTGTTTCCTCATGACCTGACACAACCATGTGTTCCGTTTGGACATGACCTTTTGGGACACCCTGTATATATATATATATATATGTATATATCTGTATTTCTTTTTTAAGGCGCGATCTTCCTATAAACGGGTTTCTATTCACTCCCCATTCATTGGAGAAATTCACGGTCTAATCAGCTGCTGTTAAACATCTACTGGTGACTTATATGTTTGATAAACACGACCAGTTAAACAGTGACACACACAGAGTCTTTACCTCCTGGTATTTTTTGAACCGCAGTATAAAAATTTCTAAAGAATATTGCCCAGTTAAACTGATGGCATTGAGCTCACAGGCTACGCTTACTAATCCTATATTACAGCCTTAAAATTTCGAGGGTTGTTGCCGTTCAAAAAACAAATTAAGAAAAAATAGCATCCCTAATTCCCTTTTTCGTACTTATTCATTGAATCCTCTAAATTAATCAGGAATATGCTTTAACCTATAAAAAATATGATATCCAAATTGAGAGAAAATCGGATAATTCTTAATAAAAATCCATTTGTAAAATTAAGAGGAGTTAACTCCCTCCTTTACACTTAACCATTAAACTTCTAAAACTATTCAGAGATTCGCATTATGAGAAAGAACCTACATACAAAATTAAAGCAAATCGGAAAATTCTGGATAAAGAAACATTCATCAAATTTAAAGGGGGGAGGGTAATCATCCATACCCCCTTTACACTTTATAAATAAAAACTACAGCTCATTAGGGAAGTATCTTATTTATATGATCCTGTATCCAAAAATTTAAGCAAATGGATTAATTCTGCAAGAAAACACGTTACCTAATTTAAGTGAGGTAAGTACCCACAGTACCCGCATTTATACTTATCCAATGAATTTCCCCCCTTCAAAAATCAGGAAAGCGTCATATCAGATAGTACGTATATCCAAAATTTGAAGCAAATCGGTAAATTCTGAGTGAAAATTCCATTAACCTAAATTAAGTGGGGGTTACCTCCTATTTCCCCTCCTCTTACACTTATCCAATAAATTCGCAAAACTTATCATGGTGTTGCCCTCATTGGAATGATCCTATGTCTAAATCTGATAAATCTGCATGAAAAACCCATTTATATAAATTAAAATGAGGGGCATTAGACCCCGTTCTCCCTCTTTATACTTATCCAATAATGCTACGAATCACGGAGGCACCTCATCAGAATGAACATATATCTAAATTTTTATCAAAAACTGATAATTCTGCATGAAAAACATATTTATATGAATTAAGGGGAGGGACATTATCCCCCTTCCCTCTTTTTATACTTATCCAATAAACACATAATACTAATCATGGAGGCGCCTCATGAGAAGGATATTATGGTTAAATTTTGAACGAAAACTTTTAATTCTGTATGAAAAATCCATTTATATAAATTAAGGGAACGGGCATTAGCCCCGTTCTAATTCTTTATACTTATCCAATAAACACTTAATGCTAAAACGGAAGTGGACACCAGAAAGATCCTATATCAAAATTATTAATGAAAATTGATTATTCTGCATGAAAAATTAAGGGGAAGGGCATTAGCCCTCGTTCCTACACTTATATTTATCGAATAAACTCCCAAAACTAATCAGGGAAGCACCTTATCAAAACATACCTATATCTAAAATTTGAAGTGAATCGGACATTTTTATCAAGAGTTATCGAGCACGCACATACATACATACATACAGAACAGACGGTCTATAAGTTTCAGGCTTTGATAGCCTGTGAGCTAAATCTGATGCAAACCTGATGTAATTTTTGCGAAATTTTTTGTTATCTTTTTAATATTCATGTGAAAATATTTTTATTGTTTCAAAGGAAATATTATTTGTGCCATTTTAAAAATTACAGCAATATTTAAAGTAGATCATTTAAAACACAAAGAAAATGTATCTTCTAAATATTCATATATATTTATTTTAACTGTTTTGCAACACTACTTGGTCATTTTGAATGTGACATGATTTCTTTTTCTTATTGCTTTTTTTTCGCACATTAGTAAATTTTATTATTATTTAAAGTTGCTATTTATTTTTTTTTTGTTGTTGTTATTTACATGAAAATAATTTTATTGCTAGAAAGGAAATATATTTTATTTCCGCTGCCTGAAATTTGGCAAAAATAGTATAAAAATTGTTTATTAAACAATACATTGTTTGGCTTTTTCAAATGTGGGTGATTTTTCCCATTTACGGCGTTAAACGTATTTTAACAAATTCATTATTTAATTATTATCTTTCTCTTTTCATAATAACATGTAATTATAGTTTAAGACGGAATTATTACTATTTTCTCTTTTTATCTTGTAATTATTTAATTGTCATTTGAATTTTTTTTTTCTGTTTGGGATACTCGCGTGTAAATAAATAAATAAAAATATATATTTGGAAGGAAATTTTATTCTGGGATCATTCGGCAAAAATTTGAAATAATAACTTTTCTAAAATATGTAAAAAAATGTCTCTCAAAATGCTGCAAATTTGAATTTAAAAGAAAATAAATCCTTAAATAATTCGTCAAATTAAGAAAACAAAAATGCAGTCACACACCGGGAACTTTTAAAATATGAAATGATCTGAAATTATTTAAATTCCTATGCATAGATTTTGTTCCTCTAAAACTTTTTTTAATAGAACGTTTGTGACCAAATTTAATATTTAATGTTTCTTAAAATAACTGTTAGAATTTAAAACTGTCTCTATCAGCATTTACCCATCAGTTCGCTGCCAATTTTCATATTTTTATGGCTAGAAGTTTTCTTAATATTAGAGAAGAAATACTCTGATACACGGAAAATTCAACTAAGCGACAATTTAGCGTTCGTTACTTTTTCTTAGAAAAGAGAGAAAATGACGCATTGTTTATTAAAATATATGATATCTTAATATCATCACACAGAGGTAGGTTTATCATTATGAATAAATAATGAAGGTATTTTCAGTGTGGGATTGATTAATGATTTGTAGCAGTGAAATTAAACTATCGCATACATTTTAGAAGTTTTACAAACTTTAACCAGAAATTTCATGCGGCATTATAAATGATTCTTTTCGAAGTGCTGAAATGACATTTGCGTTTTAATTTTAAAAATTATTTTACTAAAGTTGAATTATCACCGATCATTCTTAAAGGAAAGTTAAAACCACATTTTTCAAAAATATTGATTCCGTAAAATTAGATAAAATAATAGATTATGATTATTATTATATTTTTGTAACAATAATAATAATAATAGTAAGAAGAAGAAACATTAGAAAAAATATTTAAATCTAAAGGTGGATAAAAGATTTTCTTTTAAATGTTAAGGATGAATTCATTATAAAAGTGTATTATAAAAATAACATTATAGTTTATTAAATAAAAATTACATTAGAAATTTACAGGGTGTTTCAAAAATGACCAATATATTTGAAAAATCAATTAAATCTAAAGAGGTAGAGGTAGAAATACACCGTTTGTTGCAATATGCTTGGGACAACCGTTAATATTCAGGCAGAAAAACTTTTGAAATTAGTTACAATTTTCAACAAAAGGTGACGCTGTATTCGGGAAAAATCTAAAATACGATATTTTCCCCTTATCGACTATGCGCAGTAAAAATATGGTGTAATCTATAAACCGATTTACCTGAAACCTTTGTAAATTTGGCAGACGGGATGGCTCTATATGCAGAAGAGATGTACTGCTTCAGTTGTTCAATTGTTTACGGATTGTGGCGGTACACGTGGTTTTTTAGTCTAGAATCCTTTGTCCTAAGGAATAAATCATTTTTTTCACAGCAAACTTGCAATCTGTGAACAGCACATGCTTACAGCAGAAAGACGACTTACAAAATGGCAAACTCACAGACTTCGCTTTCTTCTATATTTTTTCAAATCGTCTACATCATTATCTGTTGTTGAAAATTCTGATCAATTTCAAAAGTTTGTCTGCCTGAATTTTTATTGTTATCCCAAGCATATTGCAACAAACGGTGTATTTCTATTGCTACCCGTTTAATTTGTATTGATTTTTCAAATATACCGGTCATTTTTTAAACATCCTGTATCTATCGTAGTATATATACTAGCAATATTAGCAAAATATGCTGGTTAATTTCTCCAAAAGTATCTTTAATCAAACAAACAAAGTCTGCAAATTGAAATTTATAATTTAAAGGTATATAGAGCATTGCCTAAAATGTTCTTAATTATCGCTAAAAAGACAGGAAACTATTGTCATATTTTTTATTTTTATAAATTCGCCTAGACAAAAGATGAATCTTAATCAAAAACACTTTTTTTCATCATTTATAGTTGAATTTGGCACACAACAAAAAAACAATTTTTTACATCTAAAACCAACCCTGAAGTATTATCTAACTAAAAATACTTATCTCATTAAATCCCGCTGATTAGAACTTTTTAAAATATGATAATCTATTATATGAATGATTTTACTTAATCGCTGCATACATATATATATATATATATATGTGCATATATATAGATATTTTTTATTTTTGACCCTATTCTTCCTGCGATTTACGCTCGCGAACCCCAATTGGATATCGAAGATTCTAACAACACAAGAACTTAAAATTATTACAATAGTTTTAAAAATATTACATGTAAGTAAATTATAATTTAATTTTGGAATCTGATTTGTCATTAACAATAACTTCAAGATTAAGATAAATAGCTAAATTTTCAAGAAAATGTAATTCAAAGGAATTATAGGCATTAAAAATAATTTTCGCCCTTTGAAAATTAAAACTATATGCTGTATCCCAAGAGTGCGTCGCAACAGAATATTAATGATGTAACGAGAGTATTTTTTAAAGCGGAATTCGAGATTTATTTTAGTTTAACCAATATAACATTGATCACAGTCATTACAAGGAATCTTATAAATTCCCCATTTTTGAAGATCAGGAATAGGATATTTAGTGGAAGGGAATATGAATTTATTGACAGGTTTAACGATAACGCTAAAACTGAAACGTCTTAAACCTTTAGCTAATAAAAATATAAATGAAAATTAAAGGAAAATATGACCAAATTATCAGATTTGTTTTTAAACAGATTCGGATAGGGTAGATTTTTTTTCTATGAAGAAGCTCTAAAACAGTAAAAAATTATATATCTGTGATTCAGTTGACTCAGAGTATTACTGCGCAGAACCAGCAGTGTAATTTTCTGGATTTCTTCCTAACTGTGGGCAATATTAGTACTTGATGTTATTATCCACCCTGATTTTATTACTCTAAGGGCATTTCTATGTAGTCTTATATTTTATTTGTTATTTCTGTTGTATCCGTAATGGTAAACAAATCATCCATAAGCATCACACTACGTAAATAAATATGAGTAGTAAATTTTAGTAAAATTTTCAAATCGAGTAACTTGATTAAATAAAACTTGATTAAGCTAAATTAAAAAACTATATAAATACAAACAAATACCAAAACACTCTTATACATTCGACTAAAATTCAAAATCCAATTGTCTTTCTCTATTTTCTCGGCATTTTATTGCATGCTTAGCCATGTTGAAGCAGATATGTTGTAGCATATCATGCTGCTGTATGATCATTACAAAAATCGCACCGTTATTCTTTTTATCGCTCAATATACTGGTACACTGTGTTCACTAAGTTTGGAAGCATTTTCCTGAAAAAATGTCTTTGAACATGCATTATAATCCTAGAAATTCTCATCGAATACTTATTAATTTGAAGCCCCCGCAATTTAAGTTTTTTAAATATCTGTAAGAAATTTTGAATATCTATGTAGCTATTGAAACGAGTATGATCGAATCACTTTAGGTCTCACACCATTTTATATATTTTAAATTGCAAAAAAGATTTTATAAGATATTTTAAAATGAAATAAGAATAAAAAAAGCTTCCTATGTGAAAAAAGTAAAGTAAATTTTAATTTAGAAATTTCCTTTTCAATATTGTTTGATCACTTTTTTAATTAAGTAGAAAAATAACAGCTTCTGTTACTTTTCTTTTAAAGAGAAGTTTATTTAATCATAGTTGATTAAATGTAATGATGTCAGTGCGCTTAAGAGGTTTTCTGAATTAAGTATGTGTAATTAAGTAAAACGTAAGTAATGTAATGTATTGCACTCATACAATATTTCTTTTAATTAAAAAAAATAGATGAAAAGTGAAAAGACGATTTTGTATTCTAAATAAGTAGGTTTAACTCTGCTGTTAAAAGAAAATAATTAATTCATAAGGAATGTTATTTTAATAGACTTTTAAATAAGACTATTAATTTTTGTAAGAAAAATTATGCTTCATTTAAATACGTTTATAAAAATTTCTTTAATATTATTATAAGAGGAAAATATCAATTAAAAGGATTTTTTTGTTAAATGTTCCATAATTTAATAATGTTTTATGCATTAAAAATTGAAAAAGAATTTGCAATTTACTTTTAAAACGCATTAAAATTAAAATCTTACGTTAATAATATATGCCAGAGAAACATTTCATTATTATGATTTGGATTGTATCTTGAAATAGAAAATTTCATGTGAATTATTACATTTTAGAAGATATATAATAAATAGAAAAGTGTTGAATAATTCAAAAGTAACATTAATAAAACATAAATATGCATTTTTAAACAAATAAAACTTAGTTGAATAATTTAGAAGCTCATGGATATTTTAATGTATTAGTGTATACATAGTGCGTGCGTGTAAGAACATTTAAAAAAGCAAAAAAAAAACTGAAAAAAATTAAATAAATTTAAAATGCGAAAACCGAAATAGCAATTTTATATTCATTATAAAATAAAATTATTTTTAACGCTATTTTTGCCTGTGTGAACTTTAAGGACAACACTATTTTTTATAAAAATTTTACGTATAATATACAACAAAAGCTCTACTTTATCGTGGTTTTCTCACGCTTTCTGCTAAAATTTTTGTTAGCTTTATAACAATGCCAAAAGCAAGTAAACTGACTCATTTTTTTTAAATGCTGCTTTTCATGCTTTAGCATTCTCAGAGATTAATTGTAGGCCTACTAAAAAAAAAGTTGTTAAGATCATTATCGTCTTCAACAAGTTTTTAAGGTTAAAAGGCGAATATAGAAAAAAATCTCTAGGCAGATCAAAAGCTTTGACATCTAAAGATTTCAAAATAAAGTTATTATCGATTAGAAAATGCTCATTTTTTTTTATATATATAACTATAGGGTTCCAGTATACACCAAAAATATATAAACCTCCTTTACTTCTATTCATAAACCCAGCATTTACAGTTTGCAAAACAGATGATTTGAAACGACGAAATGCTTCAGGTAATTTCTTCTCATGACACTATGTGGAATATAGATGATCTTGATGGCTGGAAATTTTATTTGCATGTTTTTAGAAAAGCAAAAGAAATTTTCAAAAATGAAAGATTTTTTTTTTCTTTTAGATGCATTTATGGTTGCCAATCGCCACGAGGCAAATAAATTGATCTAGAAATTTCCAGTATATACCAAAATTGTACAACCCCCCTTTACTTCTAGTCACAAATCCCAGCGTTTACAATTTGCAAAAACGTTAGATGATTTGTTACGAGAAATCGCTTCATGTAATCTTCTTCGTTGAAAATACGTTGAATTTAGAAATTTTATTGGCATGTTTTTAGAAAAACAAATGAAATTTTCTGAAAACTTCAATTAGGTGGCGTATGCATTATGACATGGGGCTGCTTGACTTTCAACGCCGGGAGCAGGGGGGGGGGGAGGTTGACACTAATACTTCTTTCAGCAAAAGTTAATTCAAAGACATATCTAAAAACTCTTTCTGGCCATTATTCGCATGTTTCAACAATTCTGGCAGGAGAAAAAGGAATTTATTAGCAAGATGATGTGCCTATCCATGCAAGTCGTGACACATAACTCTGGTTCCAGAAGAAAAAATAGTGAAATTTTGCAAAGACTACCGAGAAATTCTGATATAAACCTAACGAAAACTCATGAAAAAATCTAATAGGACGACTTTATAAAAAATGGAAGAATTTTTTTTTTTTTTTTTTTTTTTTTTTGTTCTATTAGATGCAAATTGATGGTTGGCATCGCCATGTGGCGATTAAATTTTTTGACTTTGCGACTAAGTTTACATCATCCTTTGGGGAATTTTTCTGGCAATCATTTGACAAAAATTTCTGTTTTCGCAGTCTTCTGAATTGAATCCCAAGTTTTTTTTCGTGATCCTTTGATCTAAATCACGTGTTTTTTAGCTATTCGCTAACAGTAATTGCATTTCTTCTGCGATCATTTGACAAATGTCGCGTTCTCAGCGACATTTCTATCGCGTTGTTTCTATATTTTTCTCAGAAATTAAGCCCCAGAGGAAACTGGAATATTTGGGTTTAGGAGCTACTGGCTCCTTAAAAATTTTTGGAATCTTCATGTAAAAATTCTTCCTTTCTTCAGGGCCGTAACTACCGCCGGGGCAGTCCGGGCACTGCCCCGGGGTCCCCAAGCCTGAGGGGCCCTAAACTGATGGTTAAAAAAACTATTGATTTTAGTTTCTAGTCTAAATTCCTATAAAATGCCCAGCACATACCTAAAAGTTAGTAATAAAAAAAATCAAAGTGCTGGAATAGATGTTTTTGATTGCCTGTCAATACATTCCTTACGCTTCGCATGCAACAGGAGTTCTACAGCAGACAGCAAAATGTCGAGTCGAATGTGTCATGTCGCGCCAGCATATTTGCTGATCCCACCGAAGCTAGTATAAGGAAGAAAATATGGACTTCTAATCGACTGAATAATATAAAAAGCATCTAAAAAATTCTAGAAAATCTTCTTCTTATCTATACACTAATAAGTTAACAAAACGCTCTGTTTGTTTATGTCTGCGTGTATGTGTGTGTGAGTGTGTGACTGTGATGGTTAGCAAAATCTACCGCACATAGAAGTCTGAAATTTTAGGTGAAGATAGTCTAAGACAGGTCTTTATGCACCTGAGGCTCAGACTTAGGACCTGATGCACCTGAGGCTTAGACATATTTTAAGGGCCAGGGCCTGGGCCCCTTACAATTTCCATGCGCCAAATTGTTAACAGCTTGACTCCTTTTTATCTAATCTTTTCCGTTTTGAGGTACCTTTCTCCTTTTAGATATTTTCGCCTTTTTACTCTTCAGTTATGACCTTGGACTCTTGGGGCCCCTTTTAGTCTTTGTGATAATAAATTGTTAATAAATTGCTTCCATTAATTTCGATCTTCATTTTTGGGATACCTGTTCCATTTAGATATTTTCAAATTTTTATATTCCATTTAAGACACTGGGGCCCCCTAGATAATCATAGGGCCAACCCAGGGCCCCTTGATCTTTTTGTGCGCTAAACATTTTTCACTCCCTAAATTTCTCACCTTCTTAGTGCAAATTTTTAAAGCTGAATCTTGGACTCTTATGTCAGGACCAATATCCTGATATTTTTATTCGGGCCCTGGGGCCCTTTTTTAACGCTTACCCAAACACTTGGTGCATTTTTAAAATATATAATTCTTGCAAATAATTCATACTCTATGCTTAATTTTGACTAATTAAAGGTCTAAAGCGTTATGTACTAAAACATTTTAATTTGTTTTCATGTTAGGGCCCTGATTGTATTTGTCAGTTGGCCCCTATGGGCACCTCTATCATAGCTCGCTTAAAAAAGGCCGGATTCACTAGCTTTTTTTAAAACAATTTTTTAGGTCCTCCAACTACGACGTGAACAACAAAAAAGATTTTTTAGACTTCAGCTATTACTATTTATGAATATTAATCGCTTTCTTGGAGCCCTTGGAGCAGCTTCTTTAAAAATGATCCAAATTGCTTTCAACTTTATTCAACATAGTTTTAGCGTCTTCACATTATTTTAATAACTACACAAATATTTTTATACCCAACTACATGCGAAAAAATTTCCTGGCCCTTTGGGGCCCGATACGTTCCCATTGAAGTTTTTGTAATAATAAATTGTCAATAAATTGCTTCCTTTTAATCTGATCTTCATTTTTAGGATTCTTTATTCATTTAGATATTTTAATGTTTTTACATTCAATACAAGACATTGTGTTCCCCTGTGGAACAAGCCATGTCCAGCCCAGGGCCCCTCAACATTTTGTGAAATAAACATATTTCACTTCCTATATTTCTGATCTTCTTAGTGCAAAATTTTAAAGTTGCCTGGGACTTTTCTTCAGGACCAATCCAGAAAACCTGATGTTTTTATTCGGACCCTAGGGCCCCTTTTTAAACATTTGCCCAATCAATTGGTGCATTTAAAAAACTACATCATTCCAAAGAATAGTTCCTACTGTATGCTTAATTTTGACTAATTAAAGATCTAAAGCGCTATGTACTAAACTATTTTAACATGGTTTCATATTAGGGCCCTGGTTTTAACTGTCAGTTGGTCCCTACAGGGCCTCATATTATAGCTCCCTTAAAAATGGTCCAATTCACTAGCTTTTTTTTTCTATCAATTTTTTATGTCCTCTCTCTACCTATTACTTAAACAACAAAAGAATTTCTCAGACTTCAGCTAGCATTAATTTTGTTTGTCAATTGCTTTCTTGAGGCCCTTGATGCAGTTTCTTTAAACATGAACCAAATTGCTTTCAATTTTATTTGACTTAGTTATAGCGTCTTTCCGTCATTTTAATAACTACAAAAATATCTTTATACCCAACTACATGCAAAATAAATTCCTGGCCCCTTGGCGCCCGTTGAAGTTTTTGTAATAATAAATTGTTAATAAATTGTTTCCTTTTAATCCGATCTTCATTTTTAGGATTCTTTATTCATTTAGATATTTTAATGTTTTGACATTTCATATAAGACACTTTGGCCTTCTGTGGAATCATAGGGCTCCGTCTAGGGCCCCTGAACATTTTGTGAGGCAAACATAGTTCACTCTTTAAATTTCTCCCCTTCTCAGTGCAAAATTTTTAAATTTGAGTCTTGAACTCTTCTTTCAGGGACAAGATTCTCATATTTTCATCTGCGGCTTGGACCCTTTCTTTAAACATTTAACGAATCAATTTGTGCATTTCGATAAAATATTATTAAAATAAATAATTCATACCGTATTATTAATTTTGATTAATTGTAGATCTAAAGAGCAAGATATTTTAACATGGTATCCTGTTAGGGCCCTCTTTTTAACTGTCAGTTTTCCTTTTTGGTCCCTTATTATAAATCCCTTTAAAATGGTTCAATTAACTCCTTTTTTTAAACAACTTCTTAAATCCATCAGATACTAAGAAACCGCCATAGTCTAGCTACCACCAATTTTGAATATTAATCACGTTCTTGGGGCCGTTGGTGCAATTTGTTTAAAAATGATCCGGATTGCTTGCAATTTTCTTTCACATTGCTTTAGCGTCTTCCCATTACTTTAATAACTACAAAAAATATTTTATACCCAACTACATGCGAAATAAGTTCCTGGCCCCTTGAAGATTTTGTACCATAAATTGCTATTAAACTGCCCTCTCTTAATCCAATCTTCATTTTTGGAAATATTTTTTCACTTAGTTATTCCCATGTTTTTACATTCTATTTAAAAGCCTGAGACTCCCCATGGTCTCGGGTCAGGCACCTTAAAATTTTTGTTCTCCATGCATATTTCACCCACTTATTATCAAACCTTCTCAATGCATAAATTTAAAGTTGAATTTTGGACTCTTATTTCAGGACCTACACCCTGGTGTTTTTATTGAGGTCCAAAGGCCTTTTTTAAAGCATTTACTCATTTTTTATGCATTTCTTTAAAATATTATTGAATGAATAATTCATATCCTATGCTTAATTTTGACTAATTGTAGATCTAAAGTGTTAATTGTTTGCTTAAGGTTATCATAACGTGTCCCGGGCAATGTCGGATGGGTCAAAATAGTCTATTAATAAATACATAAAATCGAAAAAAAATTATCACAATCCATCTTTCAAAAGGTTTTTAAACATAAACGCATGATTAAGTTACATATATTCAAAAATGAACTTAAATAAAATGCTCTTTAAAGTATTCAACCAATCAGAAATCCGTTTTTTCTTCCCTATGCTGACTTCAGTGGGATCGGCAAAAATGGCGTCGCCGCCAAGTGCCTACCGAATAAAGTTGTCCAATTCTACATTTTTTAGTCATTTTTGGGCTTATCATACTATGTACATTTAAACAACATTGTGCGAGAAAAGAAACTATGCCCGAGGCAAAGTTTCAATTTGCCCTCCCTGCCCCCCCCCGGAGGTTTTGCACCGGGGCCCCCAAGTTTATACTTATGCCCTGCCTCTCTTTCAGAATTAGATCTTAGATTCAGTTTGAAAGGCACAAAATTAGTCACAAACAGTGCCAAAATTTAATAATGTCCATGTAATCGCTCATTAAACACAGTGCAGGTTGCGTTATTAAGTATTTGTTACTTCATATTATGTGTTGTTTTTACTTTGATATACTTAAAGTTTTTGCGTAGGCAGAAATAGTGTTTTTCTAAAAAACTACTTTATTTCCATAATAAAATACTTACAGATGAAGTTGCTGACGTTTCAATTTATTTATACACATTATAGTGTTTTTGTTTCATGTTATTTGCAAGTTTATCAATATGTCACTTATTTTTGCTGTTCTTAAAGTTTTTTTTTACGCACTGTATATTTCATTAAAATATAGAAAAATACCTTTTGAATTTCGTTTTTATGTTTCTATTTAATGGGTCGATGTAGCATGAGAAAAATCACAATTTCAATTCATAACTAAAATTGCTATTTTTTATTTTCCCGTTATAATTTATTTAAAACTTTTACGTTATGAATAACAAAAATAAGTTACAGAAATTGACAAAACACAAAATAAATTTGCTGTACACTGTAAATTCCGAACCGCCTTGACATGAAGATAAAGACGGATGATCTAATAAGACTGAGCTAAACTTTATTATTTTTCCTGTTGCTGTAGTTGTTGTCAATAATACATTCATGATGCAAATTGAAAAGCTTATTTAATGCAGGAGGAATTAATATTTTTATTAGTAAAATATTCTCTATATTTTCTTGAAAAAATTGTTTATTTTTTTATTTTATACGACGACAAAAGAAAACTGATCTTTTGTGCCCACTATAATACATACTCATCATCGATATGCATATTATACGGTATGAAAATGAAACCTGCATAAACTTTTATAAAATTTAGTGCAATTTCGAAATGAACTTTAAACATTTCTTTAATTTTTTTATGACATAGTATTGGTCTATTACGGAAATACGGGTACTATTTGATAATCCCGTCGACCAATTTTGACAAATCATTTAAATCGCTAAACTATTCGTAAATTATACATTGACGCAACTTGCTTGGCATTTTTGGCATAATTTTATTTTAAATAACGAAAAAAACACAAAAATATTTGAAAAAAAATAATAAAAATACAATTAAAACACTGGATTAAAAATCAATCGATGGATAACAAACACTTGAAACGTGTTTAATGTCAAGTAAATGTGACATTTACGATATGCCATTACTAGCATTTATCTAGTAATTTGACCGTAGTTTATTTGGTAGACGACGGTCTAATCAAGAAGTATTGAATTACTTAAAGAAATGCTCTTATAAGCCAATAATAATAATCATATTAACTAACAATTTACTTCGTCGGATTAACCGTCTCATTGCCAAATAAAATATATCTTTTAATTGAAATTTGAATAAAATACAGGGCCATGAAAATTGAATAGTGTGGAAAACATGATTACAAATATCTCGTCTATTAATTATATCACTGACTTTAGATTTTACGCAAAATTTTTTTCTTAATTGTCTTTTATATTCACTCTTTAAATAAATGATTTCGAAAATTTTTATATACCTTTCATCAAAACAAATAATTAAAAAAAAACTAGTTTTTTGTATTTGAGATAATTTATATTCATCATGTTTCTTTCGTTTATTACATACTAAATAACACAAAATTGCTAGCTCAATTTCATCGGGATATAGTGCTTTTGCAGACCTTTACTGATTAGTATTTCATCGCCAACTGATGAAACGTTGCCAAATACCTAAATTTTCATCACTTTTTTACGAATACTCTATCATGGTTCCGTCAATTATATACATATATATATACGTATAATATATATATATATATATATATATATAAACATATATATCCATTTTAATAAAAATTTTAGTTTTTCTTAAGAAAGGTGTTATAATAAAAATAAAATACATTGACATGTTTTGAAACCGTCAAATAAGTTCCATAGTCATAATATAAATAAAACAAAATTTCAAAATATTTCTCGGTCAATACAAATGACACGCGACAATGAGACGTAAATAACAAAAAACACGCGCTCTATTGCAAAAAATTAAATTAAAATATAGACTATGATATAAAACATAAATAAAATAAAATAAAAATAGAAATAAAATAAAAAACCCGGTTCGAACCGGTTCTGAACTGAATAATATAAAAATATATAATCAAAATCAAAAAAAGTAAAATCTAGCTCTGCTGTCACTCGTTTTTAGCTATCCTATGCCAAATATTATTATTAACAATAATAAATAAATAAATTTAGATATTTGAAAATAATGCCGCTATAGACTTTACATTATCCTCCGGGTCCTTTTCAGTGACTAGTGTAGCAATTAGTGAAACAATTTTATTTCGAAGGAACTCATCATATATCAAAAAGAAGATTTTTCCGAATTTTCCTAAATGACCTGTAGTTTTGTCCTGTCAAAAATACTTGAATTCATATTTGTTTATTTATTTATTTAATTATTTAGTGCAAAGCTCTGCGGAAAGGCGGAAGAACCAATTAACATATTGAACATTAACATATTGAACATAACGTAGCAGTATAAAGTATAAGTAACAGTAAAAAGTGTAATGAGGAAAGCCTATAATTAAATAAATATAACATCCAATTTATATCTATGTTATTTCTGTATATGCGGAGAAAAAAAAAGTTCTGCGTTTATAGCTTTCTGTTTATCTCCTATATATTATTATTATTTGAGCATTTTAATGTAGTACAAATGTCTGAACTATTTCAGAAATGTCATTTTTCATTTTTTTAAGAATCATGCAATAAACTATCGTAATAGGTTCGATGTTTTTCATTAATTTTTCGTGTCTTACATAAACAAATCAGAAACAAAAAATAATAGTATTAATTAATTTGATTGTAAAGAGAAAAAGTATTTGTACCTATAGCTACCAATCACAATAAAAAATAGTTAGCAAACAGAATAGTCAATAAAAGACTATAACACTAATAGCATTATAAAAAAAGTGATATGTTTGCACATAAACCTTTTTGTAAAAATAAATAACATCAGCGGAAGAATACAAATATGTCATGTGTTTATCAGAACTTCTTTGTTTGATATTGTTAATAAAATATTACCCATACCTGGCTCCATATGTTCAACTTTTTTTCTTTTCTGAACAATGTTTCCGAACATTCATAAAAAATATAACTCTGTAATTATAACATGTTATGTCGTAAAAAAATGCCATAATTTAATTTCTTGCAACTGCATTTTTATATTTCTTATGCATCAAAACTATCTTTGGGTTATGCTACCATATAAAACAATGAAATTCCCGATTGTCATTATTATATATATAAATATTTTATTCTCTTTTTTGGAAAATTATATAATTTATAATTGTTTTGTTATATTACTGATATTCAATTCTCATGATATCCTCAATGGTATTGACGAATGTAGATTTACAGATTTATTTATTTTACAATCTTATTATATATATTTAATATTCGTTTAATATTTGATTACTAAAAATGTACTAAATGCATTTTGCATAAATTACAATCATAAGCTGTCGTAGCTTTCATAGCAAAAAGTAAAAAGGTATCTACTGTAGCTATCTGGAGGAAAGTACCTCCGAAAATTTTGGTATATTTTCACTAATCATAACTCCCAGATTCCAAAAACCCCCTAAGTTCAAACGTTGGTATATATATATATATATATATATATATATATATATATATATATATATATTTATATCAAGATTTGAACAGAGGATAGTTTATGTATTTATATGATCTTTGTCATGCTGTAACTGCCGTATATATGAACCGATTAGAATGAAATTTGTTATGTACATATTACAAACTTATCTCTCGACCGAGTTTGTTCGTCAGCACCATCCACCATCTTGTTTCATGATGGCGGTCTTGAATTTTTCAAAAAAGGTAAGAAATATGAAAGCTACCCCTTCCTCCCAATGGAAGGACTTTTTTTTTATTAATGTTATATAAAATATTGCATTTATTAAAATAACAAATAAAGCCTTTGTGCACAAATGTTTAAAGATAGAAAACCAACGATTAAAAATGCACAAATAAAGTATGAGAAGGTAGCAAATAGCTATTTCGAATCTACTATCGAGATTCTTCATCAGTGCAAAACTCAGCGAGCTAAAAAACATTCGAATTGAAGTCAGCAGTATTGGCAATGAGATGCCTAATAGACTCTTTTTGAGAAGAAGAAATAGCGCTATGCTTAAAGGCCATTTTAATAGGAGCAATCAGACGGGGTAAAGAAGGAGGGGCAGAAACAGAGAAATTGTTGTTTAATTTTAGAGCATTTAGCTGATTATTACTTAAAGCGACACTAGAAAGATTGACAACAGCATTTTTGTTAACAGTAGGTAAATTTATGGAGTTGTTGGCGAAAGAATTTCTCTGTTTCTGCCCCTCCTTCGTTACCCCACCTGATTGCTCCTATTGAAAGAGCCTTTAAGCATAGCGCTATTATCTCATTGCCAATACTGTTGATTTCAATTCCAATGTTTTTTAGCTCGCTGAGTTTTGCACTGATGAAGAATCCCGATAGTAGATTCGAAATAGCTATTTGCTACCTTCTCATACTTTATTTGTGCATTTTTAATCGTTGGTTTTCTATCTTTAAACATTTGTGCACAAAGGCTTTATTTGCTATTTTAATGTATTTGGCGTCAACGGGCCTTGATTCCACTATTGCTGTTTTTATTTTTCTTCTCTTTGCTATGTCACAAATCAATAGATTTTGTAATTTACGGCTGAAAAAGTATAGGTTTTTGGAGCTTTTGCATTTTCTACGTGACTGTAGACGCAAAAAAGTGATACCTAGATTCATTTCAATTCGTTGTAATTTATTTAATTCAAGTAGGATAGATAAGGTCTTATATCGATCTAAATTAGCTCTTTTAAGGGCTTTGATTCAAGAGACTCGCCAGAAAATTGCCCATATAGAGCGCGAGTTATATTACTTACACATCTCTCTTGGTAATTCTTCTCCGGATTTTGATTCTATAGACAGAATTTCTTGGAATAGAGTCCTCAAAGCTTCTTCGATTCATTGCGCAGTTCTAAAAAGGAAATTTAATACGCTTTGTAATAATTCTTTCGACAACAACTCTATAAACTTACCTACTGTTAACGAAAATGCTGTTGTCAATCTTTCTAGTGTCGCTTTAAGTAATAATCAGCTAAATGCTCTAAAATAAAACAACAATTTCTCTGTTTCTGCCTCTTCTTCGTTACCCCGTTTGATTGCTCCTATTGAAAGAGCCTTTAAGCACAGCGCTATTTCTCCTTCTCAAAAAGAGTCTATTAGGCATCTCATTGCCAATACTGTTGATTTCAATTCCAATGTTTTTTAGCTCGCTGAGTTTTGCACTGATGAAGAATCCCGATAGTAGATTCGAAATAGCTATTTGCTACCTTCTCATACTTTATTTGTGCATTTTAATCGTGGGTTTTCTATCTTTAAACATTGCATTTATTATCCTTATTTTTTAAATGCATTTATAAAATATTAAACCTAATGTATGCAGGGAGTTGTATATCTTATTAATGTAATATGATGCGTTGTATTGAACAACAAACATTTTAATTATTTTACGTGATAATAGATAAACAAAAAAAATGTAGTCATTTACTCATACTTCTCTTGAATCTGATATTCGTCCAGTGATGTCACTGACTTTTTATCTCAGATGTGCTGTCCAAGGTTAAATTTTTATGCAGGATAAAAATGTTACTCATTATAAATAATTGATTTTGGTAACCAAATATCTAAGAAAATTTTGTACTAGTTTCTGGCGATTTCTTCTTTTAATTATAGTAATTTGTAAATGTATAGTAATTGGTAATGACTTTTGGCCTTGCTCTAACTCACGATAACCATGTAATAGATGTGTGTCATTGATTTTTATTGTAATGGTACAGGTATTGAAAATGAAATGTGTACAAATTAGCATTGATATTCACCATTCAAACAAATTTTCTTACATTACGGTCTAGGGAAGAATAGCTTACAAGATATTTTAATAATTTTATACTATCTGAAGTATATTGAAAGTAATATGTATACCTAATTTTCTAGCAAGATACTTATTGCATGATGTTGTGAATATAGCAGGTAACATTCAATCTTGGAGCAAAAAAAAGATGTTCTTTAACTTAATGCTTATGAGCGATAATTCCTACAAATGCGTTTTAAGGTTTTTTTTCTTTTTTCTTTTTCTTTATTTTTTTGTAATATTTTCTTGAATGTAAGTATTTTTTCTCTAGTTTAAGAAATTTATGTAAACTCTATCAGATTTCAGAATGATAATTTCTATAAGTTAAAGCTTTTCATACTCTATTCTTTCACCCCTTACCTCATTTGCCTGTATGCCGAACCGAAAAGAAGAATTTGCTTGATCCATGATTTAAAGGTTTTTTTGGCAGTAATTTATTTAATTAAAATTTCATATTATTTAATGACAGGAATTTTTAGGATAAATATTACGAATATTTTAATTTATAAAAAATTGGTATTTATCCCATACTTTCAATTTATTGTATCAAATAAATGAGTCTTTTAAATGGTTAAGCATGATTTGTTTTATTTTATAAAACATAGCATATAAAATTCTTTTGGATACGTATATCGTTAGATCTCAATTTACACATCTAAAACACGTTTTTATTGAAAAGGATTAGTGACATGATTTTAAGCATAGTTTGTTCTGGTTTCACATACCATTAGTTTTTTAGTATAAAACGTAATTTTTTTAAGATAGCATCATCGTTCGATTTTTTAAATCTTATTTCATATTAAACATATGCTTGATACAAAATAACACAAAACGTGACACACCTAGTTTAAATTTATTTTTTGAGGCACTTTAATTAAAGTAATAAAATGTAATAACAATACTGCAACGATATAGTATCTTGAATAAAACTGATTTTCAAAATAATAAAATGAACACATAATTTACAACAAGAAAAGATTAGGAAGCAGCATTTGTGAAACATTCTTGTAGGGAATATAATGGAATAGCCATTTTGTAAGTTCTAACAGAAAACTTGCAGTATATGCAAACTCCGTTTCCCTTAGTATTAAAATTATATTACTTTAATTTCCTGTGAGATCTTTCACCTTTGTGTTTGATCATATCACCCAAATTCTTTGGAAGACGATCAGAGTTTTCTGTATCAGTAATGAACTTTTATTCTATTGCAAACAAGGTCTCTGAAATAAAAAAACGTACACGCTTAAAATAAAAGATTAGCTTTGGCTTCTCGGTAAAAAGCTGTAATTAATTTGATCGTGACCGAGTGGATTTCTAATTTTTTTTAATAATCTTGATTTAAATTGCTTATTCTATGTACTCATATTGATTTAAATTTCTTAGTAACAACTCATTCGCTCGAGTTGTTTCAACTCTTTGCTGATTTTTAAATATTGAAATTATTAGAGTTTGACTCAAATTGAGTTATAAAAAATAAATAAAATAAAGAATAAACATTTATTAACATAGCATCTGGCTTCACACTAATGTAGTCGCACATCAAGTTTCAGACTCTGCTTTTCCCCTTTACTCCACTCTTATATGTATTTCATACAAATTTTTCATGCAATATGCGATTCCTTCCAATTTTTTTTGCTTTCATCTCCGTGATATGCAGAAGAGACTCCAAAATACGCTCTTTAACAAAATCAGAAATAATTTTTCTATGTAATTTAAGGTTTTAAATTGCACAAGTGAAACAAAATATATTAGGGCGATTGACAGAGCTTCTAGGAATAAAATACTTCCTATTTTAATATATAAATCTGTTACAGAGAAAAACGTCCCTCACCATAAAATCAAGAATAAAAAAATTAAGAACAAACTCTTCAGACTTTGCTACAAAAGTATACAACCGTCAGTCAACCAATGATAAGCTGATATTGAAGATAGGTCGGATACGATAAACAGCAATCTGAAAAAAAATAAGGTTTACATAAACAAATTGTTTTCTAATTACAATTATCTACAAACGGACGCAATGTAACCTAAATCTGTTATAATGTTCAAAGGAATAAACAGAAAGTTTCCTGTTATTTTCAGGCTGAGTTATTCGATATTCTCGCCTCTTTTTCAGGATGTTAAAATGTCAGGTTGTCAGGTACAATCGCAAATTATCATCTATCTCTGAATCAATCCAGGTAATCACTTATAATTTTCAAAATGGAATTTAGTCTTTATGGAAATTATTTATTTTTATAAAAAAAAACTAAATTTTATTAAGAAAATAATTAATACATTTTTTTCTTAAAATTCCACTGTCTCATAGTTCTGACAAAAAATTTAATTATGTTTGATTTCGTTGTTAAACATAAATATTTTAAATAACTTTTTTTTTTAAATATCTATTAAAAATGTTAATTTTTTATACATTACACATATAAAGTGGACAAATTTTCTTTAAAAATAAAAGAAAAATTTACTTTAAATACATTATTATATATCGATATAAAATAACTAATTATATTTGCAAAAATATATCTAATTATAATTTAATAAATTCAAAATTATAAACTAATAAAAAAAATTTATAAATGTATCAAAATTGAATTATTAGCATAGTTATGGAAAGAATATTTTTGCACACATTTTATAAAAAGAAAAAAAAACATTAAATAAAACCAAAAGAATTGATTGATGGATTTTCTTTACTATAAAAAGGAACTCATTTGTGTAATGGATAAATTTCTTTCTGCCCCAATTCAAATTCTACAGCCACGTTATTTTTTATTATCTCTCTTGCAAAGATATAAACGTGAATAGAATTAAATAAAAGTAAAAGATAATCATGTTTATCATCTAACAGACTCCTTTAGAACTAGATTTTTATATCAATAGTTTGCGGCAAGCTTCAGTAAAAAACGAAGCACTATCAGAGTTTCATGAATCTCCGAGAATTTTAGACAATTCTTTTAAAACTTTATAAAAGTTATGATAAATTTTCGTATATTTATATTAAAAATTGAATGATTTTTTTCTTCAATATGGTTTTACAGAAAAGTGCTTCATCGTATCACAAAAACGTACCTTAAAAAAAGTTATTTTTATACACCGTATGTGTGTGAGTGAGGAAATAACGTTTTAAATATAATAAACATTTTTGTTATTTAGAAGAATTGATTATATTATATCTATTAAGAATTCCTGGTCAAGTAAAAAGATACTCTCAGCTTTGAAAAAGACAGATTCAAAAATATATGTATTTTTAAAAATTATTGTTGAAGAAAAAAATAATAAAGCACGATAAGAAAAAAAAATAATGATGAATGATATTTACCTTGCACATTCATTTATATAAAAAATTATATTATACATTTTTTAAAGTTAAATATATCTTGAATTAAATGTAACTCTTTACACGTTTATCTTTTTCTTGACATATGGAAACTATCAATAAATGAATTTTTGAATACTGTAATTACAATTAAATAATCATCCACGTAATAAATTATAATTTTCAAAATAGTATATGTTGTTTAGTTAAGACTAAAATTACGAAAAAAAATTTATTGAAATTAAATGAAATTATATACTATAAAAAAAATACAGAACATTAAAAAAAATATTTTCGTTTAATTAATAGTTTTAAAAAAGATTTAATTATATTTCATTTCCCAGTTGATCATAAATATTTTAAATATATAGCTTTTTTCTTAAATATCGATTAAAAAATTACTTTTATTGTTTATATAACACATATAAAGTCAATAAATTTACATCAAAAACATAAGATAATTTTTCTTTAAATGCATCATAATTCCCTAAAATATGAAATTGTGTTTGCAAAATTATAAACAAATGGAAATGGACAATTAAAAAATATCAAATTTAAGTATTAGCATTGTCATGGAAACAATATTTTTATACGCATTTGATAAAAAAAAGCATTAAATAAAACCAAAAGAATCGATTGGTTGAAGTTTTTTTTATATAAAAATAATCTCATTTGTTTAATGGAGAAGCTTCTTCCTGCCTCAATGCAAATTCTACAGCCACATTATTTTTTATTATCTCTCTTGTGAAGATAAAAAAGTGAAAAGACTTAAATAAATGGAAAAGATAAACATTTTTATCATCTTACAGACTCCTTTAGAACTACATTTTTATATTGATAGTTTGTTGGCGAGTTTAAATATAAAGCGATTTTCCATCAGGGTTTCATGAACCCCGCGGAATTTTAGATAGTTTTATTAAAACTTTATAAAAGTGATGATAAATTTTAGAACTTTTAAGGTAAAATTTCAATGGTTTTTTTTTTCTCTTCAATATGATTTCATAAAAAATACTTCATCATATCAAAAAAAAGTTTCTTTATTTATTTGTGCAGTTGAGTGAGGAGAGAATGTTTTAAGTATAATAAGCATTCCTATTATATAAAAGGAATCGTCCTTCATATTCTATGTATTAAGGATTTCTAGTCACGTAAGAAGATACTATCAGCTTTTAAAAACACAGACTCAAAAATATATCGACATTAAAAAATAGTAATAAAAACGCAATAAATAAAAAATAAAAAAAAATCATAACGAATTTGTTTTTCCCGGATTTTACATTAAGAAAAATTCTATGTTATACATTTTTAAAGATAAATACTGACTGAATTAAATTCAATTCTTTACGCCTTTCGACACATGGAAACTACCAATAAATGAAGTTATGAATATATTAATTATAAATATGTAATCCATCAAGGTGATAAATTATAATTTTTTAAAACAGAATCTCATTTTTAGTTATGACTAAAATTACGAAAATATTTTTTATTGAAATTAAATTAAACTGAATTTTATAAAAATATCTAGTTCTTAAAAAAAGCAACTGCGTTTTTTTTCAAAGTTCTAAAAATTATTTAATTAATATAATTCTTCAGTTGGGTTTAAATATTCTATCTATCTAACATTTTTCGTAAATATCGATTAAAAAAATTACTTTTATTTTATGTATTACATATACAAAATGAACAAAGTAAGTATAGTAAGAATTAAAAACAGAAGATAAATTTACGTTAAATGCATTATAATACACCGACCAAAATACCAAATTATATTTAGAAAAATAAAAACGTATGAAAATGAACAATTAAAAAAATATCAAATTTTAATTATTAGCATTGTAGTGGAAAGAATATTTTCGCACGCATATTTAATAAAAAAGCATTAAATAAAACCAAAAGAATTGATTGATCGAATTTTTTTTTTACTATAAAAAGAAAATCATTTGTTTAATGGAGCACCATCTTTCTTCCCCGATTTAAATTCTACAGCTACATTATTTTTTATTATTTCTCTTGCGAAGATAGAGACGCGAATAGAATTAAATAAATGGAAAAGATAAACATGTTTATCATCTTACAGACTCCTTTAGAACTAGATTTTTATATTGATAGTTTGTGGGCGATCTTGAGTATACAACGAATTTCCATCAGGGTTTCATGAATAGCGTTGGAATTTTAGATAATTTTGTTATAACTTTAAAAACGTTATGTTAAATTTTTGAACTTTTAAATTAAATTTCGCTTTTTTTTTTATTATTATGCTTTTGTAAGATACTTCGTCGAATCTTAAAAGACTTACCTCTAAAAACAAATCCTTTTTTATGCAAAGTGAGGAAGGAACATTTTAAATATATTAAACATTTCTGCTATTTAAAATGACTGTCTTAGGTTATGCGTATTAAGAATTCTTGGTCACGTAAGGAGATACTATCCACTTTTAAAAAGACAGACACTAAAATACATGTATCTTTAAAAAATAGTGTTAAAGAAAAAAAAAATACAATAAATGAAAAAAGTCATAACGAATTTTATTTTCCTGTTTTTTTCTTTTTTTTTTAATTTATATAAAAAAATCTATATTTTGCATTTTTAAAGGTAATTATTGAATGATTTAACTTTAACTCGTTACACGTTTAAACTTTTTTTAAACTTTATTTGGAAACTATGAATAAAAGAATTTATAACTATATTAATGAGAAACATATAATCCATCAAGGTAATAAGTTATAATTATAAAGACAGAATATGTTCTTTATTTATGACTAAAATTACGAAAAAATTATTTTTGAAATTAAATACAAGTAATTTTATAAAAATAATCAGTATATTTTTTCTTAAAAATCCACTGCGTTTCTAAAAGTTCTAAAAAATATTTAATTACAATTCTTTTTTTAGTTCAGCATAAATATTTTAGGTAGCTAATTTTTTTCTTAAATATAGATTTAAAAAAAAAATTACTCTTATTTTATATGTTAATATCAAAATTTCAGTGTCATGGAAACAATATTTCTGCACACATTTCATAAAAACGCATTACATAATACCAAAAAATTGATTGATGGAAGTTTATATATACAGGGTGATTCAGCTCGTCGGTGACAAACTTTAAGGATCGATAGAGCACACCTAGACGAACATTTTTGAATAGGGAATGTAGGGTCCCTGACGCGATGGTAAGGCGCTAGGCGCTTTCGAAAATTTGGGTGCCGAAATTCGAAACGTCATAAAAACTAGGGAAATGGTTAGATTTTCTTGCTTGTTGCGTCGAAATGATTCTGTTTGTTTAGACTTTCTTCAGTACCAATTTGATAAGCGTATCTCTTAAAACATGGATAGGGGGCGCTGCAGACTTTCGAGAGCTAGACAACAACTTTAAGCCCGTTATTTTGATAATTTAACACATGCTCGCCAAAGTTTATACTCTAACTTAAAGTTTGAACCCAAAAGTAGAGCCCTGCAAAAAGCGTAAGAGCCGGAATAAAATGTCAAAGTACAGGGTGGTCGAAACTCGAAGGCTCCTAAGAGATAAACAAACAGATTTCTTGACTTATGGCATGCATTTTCATGATTCTGTTTGCTGGGGCTCTCTGAAACTCAGTTGAACGGTACAAAAAGAAACATCGATAGGGGGCGCTTTGGGCAAAAAACATAATTCGTTGACATTTCGGACGCTAACTGGAAACGGGGCGCTACGATCAGTTAGTAATAATGAAAACACATTTTCTACCTCTGCTCAACACTTCTGAATAAATTTAGACCAAAAACATCAATGATACTGGAAATTTATTTACAAAAAATAACACTACAGAAGATGCTCGAAATTTCGACCTTGGGCCATGATGCAGGCTTCGCACCTCCGTCGCATTGAGGAGTGTGTGTTTCCAACAATGCCAGGAGTATCTCTGATCTGCCCTGCAGCTGCCACAATGCGCGCCACAAGTTCTTCAGCACTGCTGACAGGTGTATGGTATACCTCGGCCTTCAGGTAACCCCAAAGGAAGAAATCCAAGCAGGTGAGGTCTGGTGATCGGGCAGGCCAGTGAACTGGACCCCCACGCCCGATCCACCGCTGGCCATACCTTGCGTTTAGATGGAGACGCACGTCGTTCGTGTAATGGGCCGGAGCTCCATCGTGCTGGAACCACATCTGGCGACGCGAACCTTCGGGTACGTGCGCCTCCTCCAGAAGCTGCGGCAGCACTTGATCCAGGAAAATCAGGTAATTTCCACCTGTCAGCCGTTCAGGTAACAAATAAGGGCCAATGAGGCAATCCCCCAGAATGCCGGCCCACACATTTACTGAGAAACGCTCCTGGGCTGCTCGGCTTCTGGTTTCATGTGGATTTTCATCACACCACACATGACTGTTGTGGGCGTTCCACATTCCCTCCCGGCTGAAGGTGGACTCGTCCGTAAACAAAATGCTGTTTACAAAACGGGGATCCCTGGATCTCATCGCCAAGTACCATCTTGAGAATTCCACTCGAGGGCCAAAATCCTGCTCTCTGAGCAACTGCACCCGCTGGATGTGGTAGGGGTGCAGATTCCGGGAACGTAAGATGCGCCACGCAGTTGCTTGCGAAATGCCAACATGTCTGTCGATATCTCTCGTCGACCTGGGTTGTCCTCAACCAGGTTAAGCACAGCCTCTTCGTTGTCGGGGGTGCTCACTGATCGCTCTCGTTCAGGCCTGCCTCCGTCGAAAGATCCCGTTGTGGACAACCTCTGGTGTACTCGAGCGAAGAAGGCATGGCAGGGGATTTGCCTGTTGGGGTAACGCTCGGCGTACAACCGCTGAGCGGCTCGTCCATTACAACCAGCAGAGCCATACGCCAAATGCATGTCAGCCAATTCAGAGTTTGTGTACCGTTCCATCCTACTACCGATCTGCAGACAAGTAACCCGAAGCTTAAGTAGGTACCGCACGTTCAAAAGACGTGTCTGCGCATACAACTACGTCATCTCGCGTTGTCGTCTACGCATTACGTATCTTTTGCATATCGATATGGTACGATATCTTTTGCATAAATCAGCAAAAAGCACCTTATGTAAATTTTATTGCGCGCATTGTGCATGATTGAAACCAGCTATGTTTGTTAAAAAAAACAAACAAACTGCAGTTTTAATAGCTTCTTATGATAAGTAAATTACTCTCTTGTTTTGTTTCTAACTGATCGTAGCGCCCCGTTTCCAGTTAGCGTCCGAAATGTCAACGAATTATGTTTTTTGCCCAAAGCGCCCCCTATTGATGTTTCTTTTTGTACCGTTCAACTGAGTTTCAGAGAGCCCCAGCAAACAGAATCATGAAAATGCATGCCATAAGTCAAGAAATCTGTTTGTTTATCTCTTAGGAGCCTTAGAGTTTCGACCACCCTGTACTTTGACATTTTATTCCGGCTCTTACGCTTTTTGCAGGGCTCTACTTTTGGGTTCAAACTTTAAGTTAGAGTATAAACTTTGGCGAGCATGTGTTAAATTATCAAAATAACGGGCTTAAAGTTGTTGTCTAGCTCTCGAAAGTCTGCAGCGCCCCCTATCCATGTTTTAAGAGATACGCTTATCAAATTGGTACTGAAGAAAGTCTAAACAAACAGAATCATTTCGACGCAACAAGCAAGAAAATCTAACCATTTCCCTAGTTTTTATGACGTTTCGAATTTCGGCACCCAAATTTTCGAAAGCGCCTAGCGCCTTACCATCGCGTCAGGGACCCTACATTCCCTATTCAAAAATGTTCGTCTAGGTGTGCTCTATCGATCCTTAAAGTTTGTCACCGACGAGCTGAATCACCCTGTATATATATACATACATACATATAAATATAAATATATATATATATATATATATATATATATATATATATATATATATATATATATATATATATATATATATATATATATATATATATATATATGAATATATAAAGAAACTCATCTGCTTAATGCAGAAGCTTCTTTCTGCCCCGATTCAAATTCTACAGCCACATTATTTTTTATTACCTCTCTTGCGAAGATAAAAAAGTGAAAAGACTTAAATAAATGGAAAATATAAGCATGTTTATCATCTTACAGACTTCTTTAGAGCTAGATTTTTATGCTGATAGTTTTCGGCAAGCTCCAGTATAAAATGGAGCTCTTTTAGGATTTCATGAGCCGTGTGAAATTTTAGATAGTTTTGTTTAAACTTTATAAAAATGGTGGTAAATTTTTCAAATTTTGTAGTAAGATTTCGATGAGTTTTTTTTTCTTCAGTATGGTTTTTCATAAAAGAGTACTTCATCGTATCACAAAAAATTAGTTTTTGTGCATAGTTTACGCATGAGTAAGGAGAGAGCGTTTTAAATATAAACATTCCTGTTATCTAAAATGAATCGCTTAGGTTATACCTATTAAGAATTCATGGTCACTTAAGATGATATTATAAGCTTTTGAAAAAAACATGCTCATAAATATATTTATCTTTAAAAAATAGTGCTCATGGAAAAAAAATACCGACGAATTTGTTTATTTTTTGTTTTATATATTATAATATATAATATTATAATGCATAATATTAGGATTATACTACATATAGGATTATACATTACAATCCAAAATTTTTCATAAAACACAAAATAAATAAATAATAAAGTCGATGCAATACGCCAAAAATTCTAAAAACACGCGAATATTCCATAGAAAAATTTGTAAAATCTATGATTTGGTAGAAGAGGAAATGGACTGTGTTAGGCTTACTGAAACCGAATTCATTTTAATGTTGAAAAAAATGCTATTAAAATCGAAAAATCTTTAATTATCTCAGTGAAAGTGCATTAAAAATCGCTAAAATTAAAAAAAAAAAATAAGTGGGAATTAAATATATTAGGCAAAAGGATTTAAACCAAATACTTTTTACAAACCGCGAAAACAGCCGTGAATCGCAAGACATGAATGGGATGGATTAATAAAACATTTTTTAAATGTGTTTTATTCATATTACTTTTTAGGTCTATTTAGATTTATGCACAATTATAAATAATATATGACATGAATATAAAATTTTTAAACATTAATTTCATAACTATGTATAATTTAATTATTTTACAAATATTATTTTTACGCAATACTTTCAGTTGTGATTAGAGGGTAATTTGTTACTAAAAAATTCTCATGGTTATATATTCAAATAAAATTTATACTTGTTATCATTTTTTTTAATTTTAAAAATTAACTGTACAAGTTACACTGCTGTGTTACTTTTTGATGATGTCAACAGTTCACTATTTAATACTATTTATTCAAATTTAATTTGAAATATAATTTACAGGTATTAGAATTATCATTTTCGTTATATCGTGTTTCACAATTATTTTGATATTTGTACATTGTTTTTAAATATATTTCATTTCATTGTTTGTGTCTAAATTGATTTTCACAAACCTATTTGTCATTGCTTTCTTAAAAGTTATATATATTAACTTAAAGAGAAGAAATTAAAAAAAAAAAAAAAAAACTGAAATTAATTTGTAAATTTAACAGTCATAAAAAGTTTCTACAGTTAAACAAACAAAATTTTAAAATTAATAAAATATAAATTTAAAATTAGATGCATGTTTCAGGTAGTAAATCACTTCTGCATTTATAGTAAATGATGTGAAACATGCGAGTTAAGTCTGTGTGTTACAGTGATATGAGGATTTATTATTAACTGTCATGATTTATATATTTACTGTACACCGATAGCTCTCATTCTTAATAATGTATTTTAATCCCTTGCTGCGCGATTTCTTATAAATTTTATAAAAAAATCTATGTATCGCTCAAATATATAGGAAAAATATTTAAAAATAATTAATTATAAGGTTTCAGCTAAAATTTGATATTGATTTTAAATATTGTATTGCTATATTTTGCAACTAAAATAGCTTAAATCACTTAGTTTTATATGTTTAACCTTTACAACTTTTATTATCTTAATGTGTTTGAGTATTCAGTAGACAAAAGAAAGCAAGTCTTACCTTAATACAGTGAAGTCTGTGTAAAGCGGACCCGATTTAATACGGAAATTTGTATCTCGGAAACATTTTCATGTCTGAAAATCCATGAGCATAGCGTAAAATTTCTTTAAGGCGAAATTTTTTATTCTACGGAAAATTTCCTAATTCTCCACGGTCGATTTGGCATTATACAGAGTTTACTGTGATTTGCTCGAAATTTCTTTTGTTTCTAAATAACAAATTATATTTTTTTTCTTCATTTTTCCTCATGCAGCTATCTATATGAATAAGTCATATATTTTAATTCTGAATTGCACAGTTTACTATGAAATGTTTGTTGAATATAGATAAAAAGATATACAGGGCCACGCAAAGATTCAGATATGTTGTCACCTATGGATGATAATTTCTGAGATTGTGATTTCAGTAGTCGTAAAAGTGTTTTAATTTGAATTAAATTTTAGCAAATACTGGCGTATAATAAAGTTACTAGGTAAACTACAAGGCTGAACAAAAGTATACAAATACGTTTACAACTATAAGTATAAATTGTTGAAAGAAATATTTTAAACTGTTATTCGTTTTCTTGCTAATCTAAATTTTCCCATTTTATATTATATATATCAACCAACAGATCAAACACAAAACTGTTCAAGAGTATTATAATACATATTTGACAATAGATAGTGACACTTTATTATCCTAAATAGCGAAGTTTTATTAAAGAATTCAGGATATGCTAGAAAGTGTTTCATAATCCGTGCTTAATGCATAATTTTCCCTCCTTTTTTGTCTAATAAAGCTTTTCCTCATGAAGAAAATAAGTGTTATTCCTGACTCTGGATTACACTCTGTGGATTATTCCTGATCAGGGAAAGAGATCAGATGGCCGAATTTATGGAACATGAATAAAATTATTATTTTTTTCTAGATGCACGTTGTGCACCAAAGGAGTAAATTGATTTTAAGAGTAATATATATATATATATATATATATATATATATATATATATATATATATATATAATCCTTTAAGAAGCATTTCGTATAGGATTAATTAATAAAGGGTTGCTTGAAAATGTGTGCGGTACTTTTTTACTACATATTAAATTATTTAATAATATTGCTTTTTATAAATTTGTGTTCAATAAACTAAAGTTTTTACTGTAACAAATACTTCTTCCTTCAATTTTATTTCTAATATTATACTATTTTGTAATACTTTAAGTACATTTATCAATGCGAATACAAAGACACTTTTTTTAAATTAGGAAAATCGAATTGTCGATTTTCATATTTGGGCTAAAATAAACACATAAATTCACGTTCCTTTAATTAAAAAACCTTTCGTTTAAAAACATATATATGTATATGTATATATATTCTAAAAAATATCTTCCAATGACACATGCAAAAAAACAAACACTTGAGCAATTATTTTTGTTGTTTTTTTATAAATCGATTACGCATACATTACAGTTTCAGGAGGAAAATTTGAAGAAAAACATATAATGAATAACGAATACGCATTAGTTTTTTAGATTGTTATGAGAACTAACAACTAACTGTAATTAAAGTAATTGGGAAAATGCACGAAACAAAGTTAGTCCCTTGTTAAAACGATAAAACATATTTCGGAAACAGAAAATAAATTGACCACTTAATACAGTGAAAATAGAGATTTTTTACAGCAATTATTTCAATGGAACATTATTTTACTGTGTTTTCATAGTTTTTATATTTTGTAAAAGACAAAAATAGTATCACACTATTAGTTTCACTATATCTGGCGTTTGTCAAGTGAGTATGACAATTAAACAAATTTCTATTAAAGTATTATAAAAAGTGCTCTTGTTGTTCACTAGCTATAATGACAAATAATAAAATCGACAATTAGATATAATATGTATAATAATATATTTTTCTTGACTACTTGTTATATTTCTAGTTTAACATATTTGCAAATTTTTTAGTTCGGCGTTCTGTTTCTGAAAGAAAATGTTTTAATAGAGTGGCCTAATCAATAGTTTTACATGCTAAGTGCATATAATTTTTCTTCTAAACCACTCAGACGACCAACACATGTTATTATTATTATTATTATTACTGTTATTATTTATATATCTATTAAATGTATTAGAATATTCTATAAAGAATAAATAAGTATTTTTATTATTTTCGGTTAGAGTGGTGCAAAGACTATATAGACAATATATATATATATATATATATATATATATATATATACCGGGTGTCCCAAAAATGACTGGTGGATTTTAAAGTTCAATAACTTGCAAACAGTGACAGCTATTTAAAAATTCATTGCAGGAGGGTTATGTATAATGTCAGGAGTTTTTTTTTTTTACCGTAATTTTTTATTTTACTTCGAATTTGAAACAATAGGTGGCGCTGACGGCAATTGAAGGCCAGGTCGACGCTTCACTCAGCACTGATCACCTGGCCTTCAATCGCCGTCAGCGCCACCTATTGTTTCAAATTCGAACTAAAATAAAAAATTACGGTTAAAAAACTCCTGACATTATACATAAAACCTGCTGCAAAAATTTCTTAAATAACTGTTACCGTTTGCAAGTTATTGAATTTTAAATTCCATCAGTCATTTTTGGGACACCCGGTATATATCTACATACTTATATATGTGTATATACATATATAAATGTATGTAAATAATTATGTATGGGTCAATCCATTTCAAGTGGTCCAGAAAATATTTTTTTGGTCGCTCGACCATTTTTAAAAAATCTGAAATTTTTTGTACAACAAACCTAACATGACGGAAGTTCAAAATGACCGTTATTTTAATTTTATTATTTTTTGTTTGTGCATGGCGGCCATCTTTGTTTCATCGTGTTCAGCGATTTTATCAGACACTAGGATACACAAAATTTTAAATATCTCGTCTTTTATTTTATCGATTTAAATAAAGTTTGCAGCATTTTATTCAGAATAAAATAGGCTAAATGTATAGTGGTAGAATAATTTTCAAAAATGAATTTTTACAGGTGAAATTTTAGCACAAAATTTAAGATTTTTTCCAAAATCTATCCATTTGCAAGAAGAAATTTTTTATGCAAGGAAAACTGTCAACCTTACACAATTTTTTCTACAAATAGGTCAAACGTGTGTGTACTCATACACCAAGTCCCAGATCAGGGAGTTTATTTCTCTTTGCGAAAAAAATTCCGAAAATCGTCAAAAATTTCAAAAATAGCACTTTTTAGGCTTTGATATCTCTGGTGGGTCACGAGATAAAAATTTGAAATTCTGGCCTTTGATAGTATTGTGTAGTAGTGTTATGCACAAAAAAATTCAAGAAGGAGATTTGACTACAAGCTGAGATACGACATGGACAATATGTGAGAAATAATATTTTCAAACTATTCTAACCTACTATGTAATTGCTCCACAAGACTGTCAACCTTACACAATTTTTTCTACAAATAGGTCAAAAGTGCGTGTACTCATACACCAAGTCCCAGATCTTTGAGTTGATTTATCTTTGCGAAAAAAATTCCGAAATTCGTCAAAAATTTCAAAAGTCGCACTTTTTAGGCTTTGTTATCTCTGGTGGAGCACGAGATAAAAATCTGAAATTCTGGCCTTTGATAGTATTGTGTAGTAGTGTTATGTACAAAAAATTTCAAGAAGGAGATTTGACTACAAGCTGAGATATGACATGGACAATATGTGAAAACAATACTGCCAAACTATTGTAACCTTCTATGTAATTGTTCATACCTCCAACATTTTAAATTAATTATTTATGGTACAAAGTTAAATGTTAATTACAAATTATCTTCTTCAAATGCGTCTGTGTGATTTAAACAATTCAGAATGTATGCTAATCCAATAAACTATTTGTCCAGAGGAACAAACCTACTACAAATGCTATTGCAACAATTTTACTCGGTACACATTTCAGGAAAAGTAAATTTCAGACAATGGGTTGCAACTGATCGAGTTAACATGGTTTCAATTATTAAACCTAGAGAATTTCATTCAAGTTAACGAGGGATGACAAGACTTGGGTGGCTTAAAGTAAAATTTTGAGAAAGAACAGCCTGATGGACTGACAACTGTAACTGGTCGAACTCATAACATCTCTCATAAATAGTGTTAAGCTCTTTGTTGAGCATATATAGTATCTTTGTAAATTAAACATTTATTGTTACACTGTTTTCAACAAACGATATTTTCTGTGTAAATATTGTAATAAATGAGACATATCTCATTTCTCCTAATGTACTCATAATAGCATTTCTTAACAATTTTAATCACCGTATCTCAGCTTATAGTCAAATCTCCTTCTTGAAATTTTTTGTACATAACACTACTGCACAATGCTATCAAAGGTTAGAATTTCAGATTTTTATCTCGTGCTCCACCAGAGATATCAAAGCCTAAAAAGTGCGATTTTTGAAATTTTTTTCGCAAAGAGAAATAAACTCCCAGATCTGGGACTTGGTGTATGAGTACACACACTTTTGACCTATTTGTAGAAAAAAGTTGTGTAAGGTTGACGGTTTGTTGAACAATTACATTGTAGGTTAGAATAGTTTGGCAGTATTGTTTTCACATATTGTCCATGTCATATCTCCGCTTGTAGTCAAATCTCTTTCTTGAAATTTTTTGTAAGTAATATTACTACATAATACTATCAAAAGCCAGAATTTCAGATTTTTATCTCGTGCCCTACTAGAGATATCAAAGCCTAAAAAATGCGATTTTTGAAATTTTTGACGATTTTCGGAATTTTTTTCGCAAAGAGAAATCAACTCCTAGATCTGGGACTTGGTGTATGAGTACACGTACTTTTGACCTATTTGTAGAAAAAATTGTGTAAATGTGACAGTTTTCCTTGAATGAAAAATTTCCTCTTGCAAACGGATAGATTTTGGAAAAAAATCTTTTTTTGTGCTAAAATTTCACCTGTAAAATTTTATTTTCCCAAATTATTCTACCATCATTCATTTAGCCTATTTTATTCTGAACAAAATGCTGCAAACCCCATTTCAGTTGGGAAAATAAAAGACGAGATATTTACAATTTTGTGTATCCTAGTATCTGAGAAAATCGCTGCACACGATGAAACAAAGATGGCTGCCATGCACAAACAAAAAATAGTAAAATTAAAATAACGGTCATTTTGAACTTCCATCATGTTAGGGTTGTTGTACAAAAAATTTCAGATTTTTTAAAAATGGTCGAGCGGCCAGTGCTGGACCACTTGAAATGGATTGACCCGTGTAATAAATATAATTCGACGGAATATTCTATGTTGCATAAACTCTAGGAATCCGCAGCATCACGAGCAGAGTAGTCGCTCCGACCGTTGGCGAGCAGTGGAGGAATTTCATTGGGGTATTTCCCCATTATAAAAACAAACACCATCCGTCTTCAAGTTCTTTATTGATGAACTCATAAAATAGGTAAACTCTTCCCCGCAATCACCTTAGCACACATCGACACTACAACTTTCGTTATCCAGTCCACATCATCAGATATTCTAATTCAGCGGGGAAATGAAACGGGCAGCGTCTTGATAGTTTAAAGGGCAATTGCATTCTAACGCTCCCAAAAACCAAATGAATAGAATCATTTTCACGACAAAACTTGCTCCCTCCTACTCCGCGTCAATCATTTTAAAAATCCAATTAGGATTAACTCGAGTCTCAACGAAAAAAAAAATTATCAGTTCTGATTGGTCTTAGCAGGCGTGTACTCGGCAGGATCTATATTTTTCGTCGCAAATAACAAGCCCCTTAACAACGCGGATTAACACCTGTCACGCGATGTTAAATAAAAAATAAAATTAACATCCCGGGAATATTCCAGAAAGTAAAAACTTTACGAAATACCTGCCGCCTTTTTGAGAAGCAAGGAATAATTTATTAATAAATAAAATAAGAAAAAGAATTTTAGCTGTTATAAGTTAATACATTACGAAGCTAAGATTGAAATATGTTCCACAAATTTAGAATTGAAGCTAAGAAAGAGCAAAATGGCGCATTTTTTAATTTTATTACATGTTTATAAACTTATACGTGAGTTGTGGTTTAGGGATTCTCAAAACATATACATGCAGGCAACACGATGCATCAGCGGTTTCCCACAAAAGATCTGCTGCCGTAGGGCCGAACTCTACCAGTTTATGTTCTGAAGAATAAATTTTATAAATTTTGGTCAGAGAATGAAGCAAGGAAATGAAGAATTGTATCCAAATATAGTAGTGCGTGTCATATTGTGTATTCTATATTGACAATAAACGATGGGTAATTTGATGCAGCTCATCATCTTATTGATTCATTTCGGGAATAACGGATTTTGAGCTTATTCTATTGACAATCACTTTCAGAATTTTCAAGTTTTATTTTTAAGACTTTCACAAAAGTTTCTCTATACATTTTGCTAACTCAACAAGTAAATAAATTTTGATAGAGTTCACGCATGTACGAAAAAAATCTTTTAGCAAACCTACTCGTTTTCCGCGCATTTTTTTTAATTCTGATTACAAAGTATTGTGTATAATGTTTATTGTCATATTTTTGGAAAAGAAAATTATTTTATATCAAGAACTCTGCAAATTATAAGCCAAATATTTTATTACCGAAAAATTTTGAAAAATTTGGGATTTTTATCAGAAAAATCATTATGTCTCCACGAGTATATATGCTTTCTGCATAAAAATGAGCACAGTTTATTACAATATGCTTATTTATCATAATCTAAAGATTCATAGCTTTTGCTAAATTAGTTTTGACAGAGTTTTCGGAAAGATATTCGTTATTTTTCAGCTTGTTAACGATCCCCTTTAGAATTTCGGGAATAAATCTTAACGGAAATATATGACCTGTACTATGATGTTTACTCACTTATTGTTTCAGGATAATTCTTCATGTATTTTTGTATATATTTAACAAAATTTCTAAAATCGTTAGTTGCCGGTTACTTTTGGCCATATAGTGTATAGTGCATTTAATTAATTTATAATTATGACGGTCTGTTATTTGTACATCATTTTAGGAGTATCTACAGTGTCTGGTAAGCTTTTTGTTCCCTTTTCTATCTATTTTATTATGATTTATTTTTTATGTATTTTCTCCTTTTCATTTTCATATTATGTGCGTTGCTAGTCCGAAATTTGTATTATTTTGCTTTCTCATGGATAATACAACGATGAAATCACACATATTGTTTGTTGTTCGGAAGTATTTGTGGGCCTGAAGATTCTACTTTCGTTCTTCAAATTTCGATTATGTTCATTTAAATGTATTTTTCTATGTTTTAATGTGATAATTGTTTAGGATAAAAATAAACAAAGGCAGAAATTCTAGTAATTAGTTTCAAACTCGGCGAAAATGGCGCGTGCACAAACAGCGTTGTGAAGCAACTCTCAGACAAAGGGTCAGTCGGTAGTTGTTAAGCTACGATAATTCTTATTCAAAAATCGAACGCCGATATCATTTATATCCTACCCGGCTTACTAAAATAATGAGACTATTTGCTGTAATAATATATCGATTCTCGTGGAACAACATCTTTGGAATAATTTCGAACGTTTGAGATGATGCAGTCTTAGAAAAAGTTGTCTGTTGTGAGTTTGTGCCGACTGGTCAAATGTGGAATAACGGATGATTGTGCTAAAAAATAATAAAGTACTAAAAACTGATTTTCTTGCATTTTTATTGGAGAAACTCCCAACGAACACAATTCCGTTGCTTCCAACTTCGGCTGGTAAACCTGTTTATTATTTCAAGTGAATCGACTTATTATTGCAGCAAAGATGTTGTTCTACGAGAATCGATAGATTATTACACAAATTGTCTTATTATTTCATATATATATATATATATATATATATATATATATATATATATATATATGTACATATATGGTCATGGTCCAGAAGTTTCATAAAGATAGAGCTATCACATTTGGTTTTGAATCGTATTTAGAAAATGGAAATAAAAAAAAAATTGTTAAAATTATTAACATATATTTTTGAAAAAAAACTGAAAGATAATCCGGCTTCTATAATTAAAAACAGTTTTTAGTTGGTTCAGTGTTTAATGCAAATGAAGATCATTTCAAGTTAACAACATATGTTTTTTGAGGGCATGTGTGCTTTTATAGATTTGGACAACTTAAAAAAAATAATGAAAATTTTCAATAAATGTAATTCTTCAAATATCAAGCGGTAATATTTTATAGATTTGTTTAATTTTGTTAAAAGTAAAAATTATTTATATGATGGTAAAAAAGTATGTGAAGAAATTGGGGTTATTCCAATGGGGAAAGTTGCAGCTCGATTTTAGCCGATATTACATTATATGTATGAGGAACATACTGCAAAGAATGAAGAAATTAAAATATTTTGATTCATAGATGCTATTTTATTAGTTTCATGTTATGATGTGGAAAATTATAATTTCAAAAATTATCCAAATTTTTTAAATTTGAAATTTGCGTCATAAAGCCCAAGTAATGTTAGATATTTTGATATTAACATTAAAATAAAAATGGAGAGATTATTACAGGTATATATAATAAACTGAACAGTTTTAACTTTGACACAAGAAAAATGTTGTATTTTGTATCAAATATTAATATTTCCATCCACAGAAACGTCTTTATTAACGGCTTAATTCGTATAGATAGATTAAATCTATACACCGAAAAAGGTTGGTGAACTTTGTATTTGGTAAAATCAAGTGCTGCTCTGCGGTTATCTTGTGACATTTTCAGTGTTTTACTGCATAACTTCGTAAAATACAAGAATTTTGCGCTGCTATTTTGGATTGGTTGAAACACAGGCATGATTAAACTGTCAGTTTGATTGTTTGGTGAAGATGTTTCCACTGACAGAGTTTTAAGCTTTTGCAGTTACATTTTTACCTGTTTCTATTCTATGAATTTCGTTTGTTTTACCATTAGGTCTTTCTTTCTTTCTAACCGATGACCAGGGACTACATTCCGAGTTAAATACTAATAGGTCTCGTCAGGCGACGGGGAGTGTTGTGCACTCAAAACCGGTTTAACACCACAGTACACGTCAGAAGCTATTTCGCCTGTCCCCAATGGTTTTAGATTTCCAGTTTTTTATGGTTTAAATTACATCACATTATCTAATGTTTGATGGTTTGATTTTGCAACGTGTCGGTATTGCTTATAAGGTATGTTGATATTTCGTTGTTCAGTTTAAATATTTTTATTTTACTTTTGGTTCAGTTATGTAATTTTGTATATTTTAATAAAGTTTTTGGACATACATACATATATATATATATATATATATATATATATATATGTGTGTGTGTGTGTGTGTGTGTAAATATATTTTAACTCTTTCCGGTACGGGCAAATTCAGTTATTAAAAGGAGAAATTATCGACTGACACCGTAATTTAGAAACAACTTTTAAAGAAATTATTAATCCTTTAATGTAAGCTTTCACTGTAAAGGCAAAATTTTATTAAAAT
>OZ025294.1:52512870-52570870 GCA_964019185.1 Maratus speculifer | reverse complement strand
CTCCCGTCGAACGAAGTAGTAAATTAGAATGTTTTGATTTGCCATTTGATTTTGAGATGTTGAAGTTTGGAGCTAAGTTTTTTCATTCACCATTTTATGAGTGACGGACTTATTACTATCCGGTTATAATATAGAGTAGTTTCGTGAATTTATGCATCAATAAAATGTTGATGGCTGTATGATGTCTTCATAGCCGAAACGTCAATGAAGGCTTACTTTGGAGACACGAAATGTTTCTGTTTCTGTCTGTCTATTCCACGATAACTGCCGCAAAAAACACCACATTAATTTGAAATTAAGTGCTGATTGAGTGCTTGAGATTTAGCTGTATAGTTTTTTGTTCTACTTGATTCATTTGTTTGGGAAATACAGGACATTTAATTTTGCACCGTAATGCTTTCCTATTGAAATTCAGACGCTTTTTAAAATTTCCATTTATTAAAATTTCCATTTATTGAAAGAAAATGTCTTACTGCTCAGTGGCATTAAATGACGATTTAGATACTGAAACTTACGAATGAGAGGCTGAAATTATTCAAATTATTTTGAAATTTTGTCTACGCATTTGTCAGATTTTTTAAATTGTTATTGAAATTTTTGGATAACTTTTATAAATGTGTTCCAATAATGTAAAACAATTTGTTTTAGAGATTTACTTATTTCAAATGTATTTATTCCATTTTTTCTTTTACTTTTTATAGTTGCCTAGCAACCCTTTATCATCATAATATTAAAAGCATGTATAATGCGTCAATATAATGTTTTAATTTTCCCGTAAATAAAGGTAAAAGAAAAAATATATACATGAATTTAAATAAAACTAATATAACTTCATATTGGAAAGAAAATGGAAATTTTCAAGTATCTTTTAATAATAAAAGATAAAGGAAGATTGATTTTAGGGCACTAAAACAAGCGATTTTGACATCATATACCAAAAATAAAATTAATGCACTTTGGCGCTTAAATTAAATGGTCTAGGATTACGATCGTAATCCTTATTTATTTACAGAAATTTATTATCAAAATGTTAAAATTTGTCCGATGCGCATAAAATAAAGATTTTTTTTTAAATATTTAAAGTAATAATAAACTTGTTGTTAAGCAAGTGGTAGGATAGTAAATTTTAATAATATGTCCCATATAGATATAAATGCCGTGAATTTGCATCGCATAGATATCGATGTCAAAATGACATCAAGAGTAGCGGAAAATAAGTGTCTTTATTGGGTGATTTTAGCAAGGTAAAGTTATCAAAAATATTTGGTTTTATATTTAGATAAATCTTAGATCTAAATATTTTAGAAACATAATAAAAGTGAAATTAGAATTCTAAATTAGACAAGACCATTACGCAAATTTTTATATCTCCTTTTCTATAAATTACTTATATATCAAATACAGGTTTTTGTGGTTAATAGGTAAGAAAAAAAATCAATGCTGCCGCACATTCAATAGAGAATTACGAATGTAAATTTAATGATTCAAAGGGGGGTTCAGGGGGGCAGAGCCCCCCTGAACAAATGTACTTTGTTGGCTAAAAAATTATAATAATATTCAGTTCATAAATTTTTAGAATATCGTTGCATAAAAACGGGATCAATTTAAGCATCAAATTTCTGAAAACTTGTACGTATTTTTAAATGCGTTCGTAACTATATAATTACGTAGCACTTAGAACCGTGTCTGGTCAATTCGTATGTCTGCCTATCCGCCTACCTGGTTGTCCGCACATAACTATGATATTAGTACCCAACCAAATGGTTTGAAACTTAAAATATATATTTGTTGCATAATTTTGTCGTGTCATTGCAAATTTTATGAGCATCGGATATATAGTTTAATTATAAGGACAGTCAAAAATATTCCGTTACATAACGCCAATGGGAAGAATACTTTCAAATGCATTTTAAACGTGTTACACTTTTCGTACATTTTGAAATTGATATGCATCTATGAAGTACATCAAAATAAATATTGTGTACAACGTGCGGTGCAAAGGATATCTGTACTAAAATTACAGGGCCACACAAAAGTATTACATTCCATAATGATATATAAGGAAACATTGTTTGGGGTGTATTTTAATTATATTGAATTATTTAACATTTAATTAAAATGCCATACGTTGATTAGGGCAACTACAAGTTACTTTTGATGTAACAGAAACACACATAGTATTTACAGGGACTTTCAAAAGATTTCAGATGCGATACAGCGATGAAGTAGTAGTAGTGTATGTAATCGATGACTGCTGATGGTTAATTTTTGTTTTGATATGAGCTTTTAATTACAATTTTGTATGTAACATTTTATGCATAAATGTTATAAATCATATACAGGGTTATACAAAAGAATTTCTAAAGGATATTGAGTATAAATGGAAATAGTTTAAGTTTTTTTTCTTTTAATTTTGCATTTTCGTGTTGAACTACATTTAGTACATTAAGATATCTTTGTACGATGTAGATAAAATAATATACAAGGCCACGCAAAGAATTGGATACAAGGCCTTCTATGGATGATAATCTCTGAAAGAATGATTTCAGAAGATTTAAGTGTGTATAAGTCTTAATTAAATTACATATTATAATTAAATAACATCCAATTAGTATCGTGTTAATAAAAAGTGGGTAAAATACAGGGTTGTAAAAGAGTATTCAAGTATGATTCCATTTATACTTTCTTAAAAGTGAAATTTAAATCTGTCATGTGTTTTTAAAGCATTACAAGAAGTTAAAATTAGTTTGCGAATTATGTTTGTCGGTCCATCTGATCGTCTGTCTGTCTTTCCGAACTTGCTTTATTATCGTTGGATTGATCTGTAATTGATATACTTTATTGAGATTTACTATGCCTTGTTCGTTATTGAAAATAAAGTGCATAAAGCTTGTAGTTTATTTGCTGATACATTTAAAACAATTTTATTGCATTATCGTTTATGAGAAAATATCATATTTTTTTAACTTTGTAGCATCTATAGTCGTTACTTGGTCCATCCATCTGCTTGTCGGTCTGTTCACATATAATAGCGCAAAAACTATCAAGCTGAATGATTTGAAATTAAATATATAAAATAGTTGCAAAATTTTGTTGCATCATTTAAAATTTTATGAAAATCCAGTCACAACTTCGTAAAAGTTTTCTCCAGTCTATCAAATCCTATCATTTTTAAATAATTCAATCATATCTTATGATAGATAATGATTCCAGGTTGCTATGGTGATTATTCCCCAGTTAAGAAGTAGTAATATTATCCGTATAACTGATATCATGTCTGTATAACTGAATTTAATATATAAAATCGTTATAAATTTTGTATCCATACATTTTTGCATAGGAGTGCACCAAATCTTACACCTAGATCTGAATATACTTTAAACTTCGTTATAGTAAGAACGAACCTCATTTGATATGTTTGACAAGCAATTTTTGACTTGTTTATTCATTTATAAATTTATGTAATTTGAAAACTTTCGATTACTGTTTGTATAAAGTTAAATTATACGCAAAGTGTAGTAAAAAGCAATCATTAGAACAACTGACGTTGAGGCTCCTGATCTGCAGATTTACTAGTTGTATAAACTTTCTTTTTCATCTTCATTTTACCATAGCTCTCAGGCCATGAAATCTATTGAAAAGAAACTGGTTGGGGATCAGTATGTAATTTTAAGTTATTCTCTTCTCGTGTCGAATGGTCATTTCACCTGGTGACCTGCCTGCTTAGGCTGTTTTGTTCTACACTATATGAAAACACTACGTTCATCTGTGATATTATGATATCGTTACATATATGTAATCCATCTATACTTTAGTTGTGCTGTATTTGAATTAATTCAAATGTAGAATGGAAAATATTTTCCTTTTGTTTGTCTTTTATTGTATATTTTTGTAAAATAATTTAGATTTTGTATAATTGTTATCGTGTGTGATTGTAAATGACATACATCAGAAGCCATTATAACTTTTTTTTTTTTTAATTTTTCAGTTGGTCTTTTTGAGAGTAGAGACACAGATTCTGAAAGATATATGAGGCACGCCACAGAAAGGGTGAATAGCAATAAGACAATCTTACCTAAACTAAGGCTATCTGCTCATATTGTACGAATACAACCAAACGATAATTTTCATGTTGGGAAAAAGGGTAAGTGATTCGTAGTTTTGAAAAGTGAATTTATAAATGATTCTTTTATTTTTTACAATCTTTATTTTTTGCAAATAGTGTTTCAGTAGTAGATTGTAGCCGAATTTGAAACAGCACACATATATCCAGATGTAACTCACTTTAAAAACAAAAGTTTAAAATAGGTTGATGTATCTATTCATTCATTAGCTAAAGAAAATTTTGAAACATCACTTTTTATGTTTATTTTAATTTGAATTTTTTACCAAAAGTTGTTTAATTCGGTAATTGATTGACTAAGTTGAAATGTCAGTCTCCTAAATTGAATCAAATCATACTAGAATTTTTAATGAGCAGGAAATATGATTAATTTTATTAAAAGAAAAGTTTGAGGTTATAAATTAATGAATTTTTAAACGACAAAAGGGCAATAAAACTTAATAGAATTAAATGTCTTAAAGTAAAATCAATTGTTTTTAAACAAAATGTTTTAAAAAATGAATCAAAGTTGTAAGTAACTAAGAATAGAAGTTATGGAACTAACTGCCTAATTGTCGAAATTCAGTGCCTAAAATATTATGATCTAAATAAATTATAATTAAATCAAAAAAGTAATTTCTGTACATTTCAACAATTACATTTTCATTCTGTTTGCAAAATTTATTTTAATGGTCCTTTATTTCTATTGCTAGCAAATAACAGAAAGATGATTGGATAAACATGCATTTTTAATGCATTATCTCTTGTCTATGTAGTAAGTTTTATTCATACAGTGTCTTACGCGGGGAATATGTAAATTACACTTCTTATTATTTTTCTACATTTACACTAATCAGTAATCCATCAATTGTAATTACTTACTAACATGATGATTAACTAATGTACATTTGCAAACAAACGTTTTCGATATCTGAAAATCAGTTAGCCATCCTCTGTTTCTCTTTATTTATATTATCGATTAACATAAAATTATTATTATTATTTTTATTCCTTTGTTGCTTTAGCGTCAGATGAATTAATGAAACATTATATAAGATATTTAGTCAATCATGTAATTGTATACTCAAGATTTAGTTTTTATATTTCTTCTCATTTCTAACTATATTTAATTTTCATATTTTAAAAACTAAATTTCTAAGAACATGATATGTTCTTCTTAAAGTTTTTAAAAATATAAATATATATTGAATCTAAGCATTCTTAAATAAAATTGCCCATTTCTTTTTGATAAGATAAATATGAAAATGCAGATTAATTGTAGTAATTTTAACATTGAGTACAATTTCTGGTTATTATATACTGCAAATTACATTTTGTTTGCTTTGCTTTGTTTATTTGCAGGGTTTTATAAATACATTTATTCTTCTAAAGTGTTTTTTACCTTTTTTTAGTATGTGGCCAAATCGACGTCGGTACCTTGGCCATCGTGGGTCCACATTATCCGTCCAAACTTCCTGTAGTCCAGTCCACGTGTACAACTCTAAATGTACCCCATCTGAGTACGGCGCCTCCGAGTAACAGGGCAGGAAGTGCGCACAGAGGTTACACGCTTTACCTTTACCCACCGGATAGTGCCTTAAGCCAAGCCCACAGAGACATCATTGCATCGAGAGGGTGGAAATCTTTTACAATTATTTACGAAGATCCTAGATGTATGTTTTCTTCTTTTATAGAATTTGCTTTTTATAATGAAGTTAAGATCTGTAATTTATATTCGCCATTCAGTAATTAGCTACTTGCTAGTTTTTATTGCATACATATAGAGAGAAATCTAAAGTCTTGGGCACAATTTTAGGATGTGATGGTGCACATCAAGACAAACAATATTAAGCAGGAAAATAAGGGTCCCAATCGTTTTCCAAAGGAGATAGGCTTCATTAAATTTTAGGGTCCAAAATTTCAAAAGATTATAAAAATGGAAGAATAGATCGATTTCTTTCCGGTTTTCGCTAAAACTATTTTTATGTCAATATTTTCTTGAAAAAAAAAAAAAAAAAAAAAGATAAGATTTAAAAAATACCGACAGAAGGCGTTTTAGAATTTGGAGTAACGAACAACTTTTTTTTACAAATACTTTTTGTATCTCTTTAAATGCTTTCAAGCACTTGGACTTATATTAAATTTTGAGCTCAAAATCTGAATCATTGAGAGTAGTTAAGTAGCGCAAACTGAACTGTGTTACTGTGTTTAGGAGTTGAAATTTGATCCCCACCCCCCTGATCACAGTTCAATATGCGTAACATAACTACCGACATTTTTTGTCTTGATAAAAATTTATTAAGAAAATACTGAAATAAAGAATAGTTTTAGTGAAAACCGTAAACAAAACGATAAATTTTTCCGATTTTTATAATATTTTAAAATTGTAGTTCCTAAATTTTAATGTCACCTATCTCTTTCGGAAGACGTTTTGGACCCTTAGTTTCCCGTTCAATATTGTTTGTCATGATGTGCCCTATCACCCTTTAATGTTTTACACCAAAATTTAGATTCACCCTGTATGTATGAAGTTAATGTTTTGCATGAAAGTTTTTTTTAACCATTTGTATGCATTGTTATGTTTTTGCTTATAAATATTATCATTAGTTCTCAATTATTTTCTTTCATTCTCGGAATGTAAATGGAGAAATCGGATGGAAGATGATCTCCTTTTAGTTCAAATTTTAATGAATATGCCTATCTTTATCTAGGATATTTTTGTCGGTTCATAAAAAAACATGAAAAAGATTGTTCTTTATTTTCAGAACTTAGAGAAAACTAGAAAGTTCCATCGTCAACAATTTTTTATTTTTATTTTCCTTGGTAGTTAGGTGCTGTTCGTGCACTGAGAAAAATATAATTCTGGCATCTAGAATCTAAACTGTGGCTCTAGAAAAATAGTTTCATGTCATCCGTATAAATTTTCTTTTCCTTTGCTAAATTTTGTTTCTAATATTAGAATTCAAGAGGTTTTTCTTTATTCTCGCTGTCAAACTTATTTAAAAATCACTGCAAACGGTTAGGAACGCAAGAGGATTGATTTGGTAATTATAATTCTAGTTTATAAAACCATTCCCGATATCAAGCAATAGTTTCTCGCTACTGAAACGATAAAATATCGCCACTTACAGAACTAAAGACTAGAATTTTTAGATTTCGTCTAGTCAGCTTAGTTCTTTATCTTATTCGCATAGTTCGGTCATCCATACTTCTAATTTAGGTATTGAGAAAGTGACTAACTATTCTTTCCCGATGAAGACGGTACATATTTTTTATTTCGATGTGGTCCATTTTGTGCCGTTTCGTTTACAAAAAGCTGTTTTGATGAATCTTGTACTTAGTTTTTAATTATTACATAGCTTAATTACGACAGAATTTTCACGAAATGCACATTACTAAAAGAGAACAAAATTTACTATATCGTACAAAATAAATAAATAAATAGAATTATTTTTATTAATGATGAATAATTATCTAGAAACGTAAAAAAAGTTAAAAATCACAATAATATAAAAAAAATCTAATAAAATAATCAAAAATCGGGCTTCGATGTAGAAAATGTCAGGTATTCCCCTTAATTCTTCGTTCCACCAAATTTCCTAGCTCGACGCACAGCGATAGCATCAGAACTGAGTCGACAGTTTCTCTCTCGCACGCACAAACTTCTTTTTTTATTATTACATAAATTGAATTTACTCTGGATTGACATAATTCAGGATGCACAAACTACAAATGTGATATTATGTTTTTGTTTGTTTGTTTGTTTGTTCGTTTAAACAATTCATGAAAAAAAAAAAGATTAAATTGCGTTCAATTACGCTTGATAAAATAATTTTAGAGAAAAAATGCTTGACAATTAATTTCTCAGTTTTAATTCTTCTCAAATGTATTGTAGTCATATTTTAAACCAAAAAAAAAAAAAAAAGATTTTAAAAACTTATAGTGTTTCATGAAAATACTAACAAGAAAAATTGCTTTTATTGCTTACCCATAACAAATCTAGCTTTTAAGAAAATTTCGGAAATTGATTATCAGGTTTAACCCCATTTACTTTTTTTTTTCAAAATCAGAAAACAATGCTTTCCATTCGTTTTTCTGTTCTTTTCAAAAATCCCTTTATACTTTAGCATTTAAGATAACTGGTAGTTTGTTTATCCCAAATAGACCGGATATATTCGACAAAAAAGAGTTTGAATAAGAAGAATAGTTTATTAGTGCATAAAAGAATTATTTAAATTGGGATTTCTTTTTATTAAAAAATGGGGGGAAAATATCAAATGCATTAACATATTATTCATATATTTGATCAATGTACATTACTTTTTAATTTTAATTTTGACATCATTATTTAAAAAATCTTAGTATGGAAATAAAAGATTTTCTTTTCTTTCCACAATTTACATTATTTTTATATTCTGTAGTATTAATTCAAAATAAATGTATTCCAACTGCATTATTCAGATTTTAAAATTAATTGAATAAATGAGTTATTTTCTCTAGCTGTCACATTTTTTATATTAATTTAGAAGTCAGTTTTTAGTGTTGAAATTGCAGTTAGGAGGAAATATATTTTTTTGATATTTTATTTTTCTTAGAAACTAAAATTTTGGAAATGAATTGACTCTGTATTAAATTAATTCAAGATATACGAACTACACATGCTATAGTATGTTTTATTTTTGTTTAAACAATTGATGGAAAAATCGTTTTTAAAAATAAATTTTATTAAATTGCGCTCAATTACGCCTGTGTATAAACAGATTTTAACGAATAAAAGAAAAATGCTTGACAATTAAATTATCAGTTTTAATTCATCTCAAATTTATTGTAGTCATATTTTAAACAAAAAAGCATATTAAAAATTTAGAGTGTTTCAAAAAAATACTTACAAGAAAAATTGCATTTACATAATACACACAACAAATGTAGCTCTCAAGAAAATTCCGGAAATTGATTATCAGGTTTAACTCCATTTACTTTTTTTCAGAATCAGAATACAATGTTTTCCATTTGTTTTTCTGTTCTTTTCAAAATTCCCTTTATACTTTCCATTTAAGAAAACTGGTAGTTTGTTTATCAATAATAGACCGGATATATTCGATAAAAAAGAATTTGAATAAGAAGAATAGTTGATTAGTGCATAAAAGAATTCTTTAAATTGTGGGCTTTTTTTTTTTTTCAATAGTTATGTGAGAAAAAAGTATCAAATGCATTTACATATTATTCCTATATTTAATCAACATCCATTAATTTTTAATTTTAATTTTGACATCATTATTTAAAAAAAAATCTTAGTTTTAAAATAAAAGATTTTTTTTCTTTCCACAGTATCAATTTTTTTATAGTATGTGGTATTATTTTAATATAAATATAATCAAATTGCATTATTAAGATTTTAAAATTATTTAAATGAATGAGCTATTTTCTCTAGCTGTTGCTTTTTTTATATTAAGTTAGATGCCAGTTTATAGTGTTGAAATTCCAGTTTGGAGAAAATATATTTTTCTGATATTTTATTTTTCTTAACTTACTTTATTCTTCTTTAACTTAAATTTTAATAAAAGTATTAGTATTTTATTTTAATTGAAAAAAATGCTCGCAAAGTTATATTGCAAAATAATAAATTTTATTGATATTTTTAAGGTTTAATTTGACTTTACAGCGAATAAAATTTTAAAATATGGTATGCCTAATTATTTCATTGCTTTTTTTTTCTCAGCGCTGCCTCGCCTTCAACATCTTATCATGATGGCAAATGATGGCACCGTTAAGATTACACTTCGAGTTTTAGAGCGTGGTGTCCATTACAGAAAACTGCTCAAAGATGTCAGTAAAAAAGGAGAAACAAATGTTGTATTGGATGTTCCAGCAGCTCGCATTGCAGAAATACTAACAATAGTAAGTAAAAAAAAAAAATTAAACGTTCTGGAACTTAAAACGGAATATTTTTTTAATTTACGGAAATTCACCGCAAGAAAAGTAACACATGCCGACAATAATAAATTTCACAGAAGAGACATGAGAAAATTTGCATGATTTTACTGGAACTTGAATTTCTAGAACTTACTTCTTCATGCAGGAGTAAAAATCTGCCAAAAAATGTAAAACCCTTAAGAATGAAGACATATGATAAGGTTTGGAGGGTTGGATAAATTTAACTGCCCACAGAATCAAACCACTTCTGTGGTCACGAATGGACAAATAGCGCAATAATGCAATTTATATACAATAAGGTAATAATACAATAACTATACTTATGAAACTTTTTGTTTAGCAAGACATATTTATGATAGACAAATTAGTGGAATAAAACACAAAATGAATTTTTGTGAGAAATCTTACTTTTCTTGCGGTTAAAGATGTGATCAAAATGAATTATTTTAAAGCATTTTTTGTGAATTAAAGAATTTTGAAGGTAAATAATATCTTTCAAATTTGAAGAATATCATTTGTATGAACAGAAAGATGTTAGTACAATTTATACATTGTTATACAAATATTTTATCAAGAAACAAATCAGTTAATCTATTACAGAAAACTGCTCAAAGATGTTAGTGAAAAGGCAGAAACAAAAGTTGCATTTGATGTTCCAGTTACTCGTATTGAAAAAATGCAGAAATACTTACAATAGTAAGCAAAACGTTTAGACGTTTTGGAACGTATAACGAAGTTTTCGGTAAGAACATATCAGCAAAATGAATTGTTTCAAAGCGTTTTTTATGAATTAAGGAATTGAAGAGGCAATAAAATTTATTTCAAATGTGCAGAATATTATCTGTATAAATTGAAAGATATTAGCCTAATTATATAAATTAATATTCTTTTTTTAAATAGCGTAATCAGTTTAAGAAAAATGAATATTCGCGCTCTGTTGCGCAAATGTATATATTGGTTGATTTTACGATAAACATTTTTGCCGAAAAATAAGTTATTTATTTATTCGTTTCTTCAAATCTGAATTTAAGAACTAAAAAATGCATTGTATTTTAAAGTAAAGTGTATGGAAGGAAATTCAAAATATTTCTTTCAATTTTTTTTTCAATTTTGTATAATACAATAAAGTGTTTTTTAACCTAACAATTCCTCCTCCAAAAAAATACTTTTCAAAAAAAAAAAGGTAAAGAAAATGAAAAAAAGAAAGATAATTGCATTTTAGCACGTAATGCTTGGTAGTTATATTTTACAGAACCCATAGCTAATTTTAATTTCTTTTCACAGAACTCTAACAATATATTACATGTGTTACTCTATAAATCACTGAATAATTGATTTTAGATGAATGCACATTTTTAATATCTGCACGTATTGAATTCCTGAACTTTTATTTAAATATAAGAGCATGCAATGTGCAAATAAATGATATAGTGTAACAAATATTGGGCAAGTATTTATATATTTACCTAAAATATCTTTTATTTTTGATTGATAAAAAAAAATCATACATTATTTTTAATAACTTACATGTTATAGCTTTTGAATTGTTTGTTTATCAAGCGCTGTCAAAATATGTCGTGTTTAAATCTCTTCCAACTTTGATCAAAGAAAATCTTCAAATCTGGTTATAAAATCAATATTTACACATAGTAGAAGAACTTCTTAAATCAATATATGTATTTAGAGATTTTGGCATTGGTTTTTTTCAAATAAAGCAATTTAAGAAATGGAAAAATAAAAAGACCCATCTATGGCTTTGTAAATTTACAGAAAAAAATACTGATAGTAACTATAATAACTACAGTCTGAAAAGGAATTTGACTTTTTAAAAATATATTTTTGATATACATGTTCCTATAAAACAAAAATTACAAATTGTCAACTTGTTTCTACTAATCTGGCCATCACAGGTAAATGGATAAATTACATTGATTCAGGATGTTACAGGCCAAATCCGATTTTAGGCCAAACTAGATTGGCCTAGACCAAACCGGTCTATCCTAACGCCCATCGGATAAACTAGTTTTTCCTAGATCAAACCGGTTTATCCTAACGGCCATCGGATAAACTAGTTTTTCCTAGGCCAAACTAGTCTATCCTAAGGTCCATAGGACAAACTATATTTTCCTAGGCAAAACTAGTTTGGCCTAACTCTTATAGAATAAACTAGTTTAGACTGCTGTTTATTGGTCTGAACTAGTTTATCCTAGGCCAATTCAATTTGGCGTGATTTTATTCAATTCAATGACCGCCTCAACGCCAACATTCGTGTTTGTCCTAGGTTGATCTAGTTTATCCTAGGCCAATGTAGTTTTACGTGTTTTTAGCTCACGGGCGTGAAAGCCAGAGAAATAATCGGCTCACAGGTTCTGTATATGCATGTACGAGTGTATGTACGCATGTATGTACGTATGTATGTACGTATATGCGTAGGTATGTACGTAACGCGATAACTATTGATAGAGATATCCGATGTGTTTAAAATTTTGTAGGTTCATTCTGATAAGATACTTTGATTAATTTTGGGAATTCATTGGATAAGAATAAAGGCGGCCGAACAGAAGGCCAATCAGCCACCGTTAATTTAGAGAAATGGATTTATCATGAAGAATTATCAGTTTTCATTTAAAATTTTAGATATAGGATCATTGTGACAAGGCGCCTCTGTGATTAGTTGTGGATGTTTATTGTTTAAGTCTAAAAGAAAGGGCAATATAGGTAACTAAACATAACTTAGATAAATGATTTTAGTCGCAGAATTGACGATTTTGCTTCAATTTTTGATATAGGTTCTTTCCAATAGGGCGATTCCCTCAATAGTTTTGGGGTTTAATGGTTAAGTATGAAGGGGAAAATAAAGGATTACCTTCTTACCTAGGAAAAACTAGTTTATCGTATGGACATTTAGATAAACAAGTTTGGCGTAGGGAAAACTAGTTTATCCAATTGGCTTTAGACGACAATAGTTTGGTTCTAGGCTAATCTAATTTGGCTCAAAATCGGGTTTGGCCGTAAAAAACATATCTTTCTCAAGAATAAGTATAAATGTGTGTAAAGAGTCCTTGCTTATAACATCAATACACAAATTTAATATGTCCACCGTAGAGACATGATGCATTGGACATGGTGTTTGCTTATTTTTTTTCTGCAGACTCGTGCCATCTGAGATCAGACTTGCATTTATTATTATTATTATTATTATTATTATTATATTGCATATTCGAGCCAGATTGGAGCTGAACATAATTTGGAATCGAACAGATGAAAAATACATATGAAAAAATGGTTAACGCTATTTGATTATATATTTTCTGAGTTAAAATGCCTGTTAATCTTATGCATTTCCAAAAATGAATTAGTTCTTAAACGTAATATGATGTAGCTCTTTTGGATTAGAGAAAAGCCTTAAGGTATGACAGAGAAATATATTCACAAATCCAATTTTTACTGAACAGATTCAATAGTTATGATGTTTATAGCTCTCCTTTTTTTTCTTTTGTTCCAAACTACATTAATTATTTAATGAATCCCTATTTGAATATTGAAAGTTTTAAGAATCTAAATAATCAATAATACATTGTGTATTTACCATTCTTTGAACACATCGTGATTTAAAAATATATTGTAAATTTATGCAATAAACATGTATGCATTATTTTTTAAAGGAATTCTAATTGTATGTTATGTAAAATCTGAATTATTTGCAAAAATTGAGTAGTGCCAGATTGAGCCGGACTGAGTTTCTTTACGTTGAATTTTTTACGGGCAGGGCTCGGGCTGAAATTTTAATTTTTACACCGAATCACGTCAAAATAACTTTCCTTCGGGAAGGGCGGTGCCCGGGACTCAAAATTCCGGCCCTTGCAAACCTCTATTAGTATTCTACAACCCTTCGAATAAAATACATTATATAAGGGTGATAACAAAACACTTTGCACAAGGTTAGCTATGGAGCAGTAGTCGGGATCAATATTAAAAACAATATTGCTCAATTAAACTGATAGCTTTGCATTCACAGGCTGTTTACCCTAACTGTGTATTATAGCCTTATTTTTTAATGAATAATACCCTCGAAAAATAAAGTAAGTTGGATTACTTTGTCCCATTTCCCTCAATTATACTTAACCATTGAACACCCAAAACTAATCACTGATATGCTTTATAAAATTAAACAATTGATGCAAATCAGATAATTCTGCTCAAAAAAAACATTCATCTGATTTAAGGAGGATAATCCCCCCATTCCTCCCTTTATACTTAATCATTAAACCCTTCAAACAATTCAGGGATTTGCCTTATAAAGAAAAACAAATTACTATACGGATAAATACTTACGGATAAATCTGCATAAAAATCCATTTATCTAATTTAAGGAAGACGATAAAAGGTCCACTACCCCATTATACTTAACTAAAAGAAAAAACCCAAATTAATTAAAGAAGCGCCTAATCAAATGAATTCATTTACAAAATTTTAAGCAAATTGGATAATTCTGTATTATACATATTTACCTAATTTAAGGAAGGAAATAAATTGTAAGTTCCCTCCCTTATATTTAACCGAAGAACCAGAAAATTTTATCAGTGAAACGCTTCATCAGAATGAAAAAATCCAAGATTTACAGCAAATCATTTAATTCTGCATGAAAAAATCATTTACCAAAATTAGGTGGGATCACCCCGTTCTTCCCGTTGTTCTTATTCAATTAACGCCCAAAACTAATTAATGAAGCGCTTTATCAAAATGAATTTATTTCTAAAATTTGAAGCAAATCAGCAAATTCTGCGTGAAAAAAGTATTTATATAAATTATGGGGCGTTACCCCTACTCCCCCTCCCTTTATACTTAAACAATGAACACCCACAACTAAACTAGGAGGCGCCTCAAGAGAATTCTCCTATATCTAAAATTTGAATAAAATATGCCAATAATGCATGGAAAAACATTTATTTCAATTAAAGGAAGGGGTGCATCAGCCTCTCGGTCCCCCTCCCTCCTTATCCTGTCCCATGACCTCCAAATCAGAAAAGCTCCTCATAAGAATAAACCTATGTTGAAATCTTGATGAAAATCGAGTATTTCTATCAAGAATTATTGCGTTACGTACTTACGTTCATACATAGATACAGAACCTACGGGTACATTAGTTCTCAGGCTTTGGTAGCCTGATCAGATAAAAACACGTCAAATTAGATTATTTCTATCAAGAGTTATCGCGTTACGCACATACGTACATACATACGAACATACATACATACAGAAAGTGTGAGCCCATTATTTCTCTGGCTTCGACGCCCGTGAGCTTAAAATACGTAAAACTACATTGGCCTAGGATAAACTAGATCAGCCTAGGACAAACAAGAATGTTGGCGTTGAGGCGGTCATTGAATTGAATAAAATCACGCCAAATTGAATTGGCCTAGGATAAACTAGTTCAGATCAATAAACAGCAGTCTAAACTAATTTATCCTATAAGAGTTAGGTCAAACTAGTTTGGCCGAGGAAAATCTAGTTTGCCCTATAGGCCTTAGGATAGACTAGTTTGGCCTAGGAAAAACTAGTTTCTCCGATGGGAGTTAGGATAAACCGGTTTGGCCTAGGAAAAACTAGTCTAGCCGATGGGCGTTAGGATAGACCGGTTTGGCCTAGGAAAAACTAGTTTATCCGATGGGCGTTAGGATAGACTGGCTTGGCCTAGGCCAATCTAGTTTGGCCTAAAATCGGGTTTGGCCTGTAACAAGAATATATATTCCATTAACATACATTAATAATAAATATTATATTTTGTAATAGTGTAGCAAATCCCTACAACGTAAAATAAATATTTATAAATATAAAGAACTGAAGAATGCAAGCTTCGATAACAGACATGCAGAATGCAAACTTTGAGAGTAAGCCTGTCTCTAAAGCAGTTATAATGCCGGCAAGCAATCTTTCTTTCAGAAAAAAATTTTTGAGTAGCATTATGTAATGGATAATGAATATATAATTATTTCTCTGAAAAGCCCCATATAATTTTCTACCCAATCTCTTTGTGTGCATTATCCCCAGAAAGTCAGCAATACCAAAAATTCTAACTTAGCTGCAATTCCCCGATTCAAACATAGATTTTTTAACAGGTTATTTTATAATAACCAAACAACATAAGAGCAAATAACTATGAGGCTATATAATATTTAGCTAAAATCAAGAATGCGACGACTTGAATAGAATCTAAAATGCGTAAAAACAATGAAATGAGTTAAAAACTGGATAAATGAAGCTTTTGGTTTCAAAACATTAGACAAGCTTACAAGCATCAGTGATGAATATGCCATCAACTTCCAGTATTGCTGTTCACTATACAATCAGAAATACTCAACTATTTACTTTACCCTCTAAGTATACTTTACACTTCATTTTTCTACCGATTACTATCTTTTTTATGTAAAAAATGAAAAGTTATGCATTTCTAAAGGGATACCCAATTACTACATATTCAAAAAACACATGAAATACTTTTTAAAAGTTTTTTTAATATTTTACACAATTATTCAGTTACATTGAAAAAATTAGGTTTATAGTATAGTTGATATACAATAATGCATTTTTTGTTTGACAATAAAATTATAAAATTATAATTACAAGTACATTTATAAAACAAAGTAGGAGAAACAAATCTAGCTCATTCCGGTATCGAACTCTCTCCCACAGAACAATGTTCAACTGCTGTACTAATTGAGCTGCAATAAATGTAGCCCTTTCTCCATAAAGTAAATATTTAAGTTAAGTCATATTATTAGACCCTTTTTACTGTTTCTCAAGAATTAAGGAACATTGCATAAAATCCGTTAAACCTGAGACTGTCTCTGGTGTCATTAACATACATTAAAGTAATCAAAAACTGTGATTACCAAGATTGCTCCGATCCTGTGAGCTGGAAAATATTTCTTCTCTGCACTAGTACAATTTCTGAAAAAAAAATATACGAATATTGTACGTATATTGTAAGGAATACATCATTTTATTGTTATCATTATTGATGAATTATATAGGCCAGTCAAATAGCTGTATATACATATTTTGCTTTTAATGTAGATGTTAAATGATGTATATATATATATATATATAATGCATATTATATATTTCAGGCTCACAGTTTTGGAATGATGACTGAATATCATAACTATTTTATAACTTCTTTGGTGAGTAATGTTTATTATCTTTCCCGAACGAATAATTTGAAAAGAGTTGTATTTTAAATGATATATTGAAACAATTCCCATATTTAAGCGCATTCTTATATAGTATTCAACAAAATTAAAAATAATTACTTTATAATAAAAACAACAAATTTCTAATAATTTTACCAAAGATTAAATTAAATTAAAGAAGTAAAATATTTAAACCAAAGAGATAAAAAAATATTTTTTTACATTGCTAAAGCGTTTTTACATTGCCAATAACTCCTGAAACGTTTTTATGAATTGTTACAGATAATTTTCTTTATGCATTTAATATCCCAAATAGTTATTTTAGTTCGTAGAAAATTTACAGCAGTCTTTATTTGTAAATCTGTAAAGTTGCAGAAGTTAAGGATGGTAAGACTGAAAGTTCATAACACGACTGTACTTAAATAACGCAAATAGCAAAGTCACCATACTTTGAACTTGAAGTTAACTCGTCGTGCATGTTAAACTTTAGTTGTATCAAAATTAATGCAAATTATAGACAAACAAGTAGAAAATTTAGATTTGTCAAGATGAAAGTACGGTATATTTTTAGCAAGTTAGTAAAAGGTTTACTTTTGTCTTGTCAAAAATACTCAAGACTTCTTCCTATGCAGTAATCTTAAAATGTCGTAGTTATAAGTGTGACAATATACATTTTAAAATAACATAACAAAGGAGTTAGATAAACCCCGAAATTTTTAGTGTCTGGATTTTTTACTTAAATCTCTAGATTGTTTTCACCGAAACTGAACAAATTAAATAAAATAAAACATTATATAATTAGCACAATCTTCCCTCTTTTAAATCCTGAGACAAAACACAAAATTAACAAACTACAAATTTCAGAGTAATTATTTGGTATATTTTTCCATTAATGTTTATTTTCTAAGAGTATTAAAGCGGGCAAGATAAAAACATATGCAGAATTGTTATTGATATATTTCTAATCATCTGGCGATGAAATTTATATACTTTAACTCACTTCAATTAAATATACTTTATATATACAATATATAACCATTAATAGTCAGACACTTTCAATTTTAGACATCTTGTCCATTAGTGAAAAATATATATGTACTTATGGGACATTTTTGATATTTCAGGATAAGGAAAAATATCAATCATATCATATTTATCAGCAACAATTTAGTCAGACAAAATATTAGGAATTTAAAAAAAAATCAAAGAAAAATAACAATGTGGCTACTGCGTAATAAACATGAAATGTAAGCAGTTTTGAAAATATTTCTTTTATGTCTGGATATGCTGGCACAATAACAAATATACATATTTTTAATGATTCAATACTTAACTCTATGGAGCAACTCACAAAACAAAAACGAGTCAATTACCGAAAAAATTGAGAAAGATATTCGCGATACTATGAATTCATTTTATTTTTCGTTGAAGAAACCTATATATGTGTGTGTGTAATATTTTTAGAATTTAAAAATATTGTACACGTTTTATTACATTTTAAACCAAAAAGAATAACAGATATAAAAAAAATCCTTTTTTAAAACAAAATAATAAAATTAAATATATGCATTAAAACATAATAATAAAAGTATACATATTTTATTATCAATGTTACAACTAATTTATTTGTAAAGTTCGAAAAGAGCAATAATAAAGTACTGTTTTAAGAAACGATATGTAATTTTAATACTTCCAATTCTTTAAATGTGTTAAACTCACTGCAATTTTGGTACTAGTACAAAATAACTGGGTTGACGACATACAACATTGAATCTCTGCCACTTTTCTTTGCCAATTCCATGCCCTGTTAGGCTCTCAGCTTCAATTTTAAATTTTGAAGTAAATAAATTTAACAGCAGACAACCTCAAATAAGTTCGGTAGAAGATCTATTCGGAGATTGAGCGCGTTGTCTATAACGTATTGAGAGACAAAAGGAAAAGGGTAGCGCATTGTCACTGGAGGGGGGGGGGGGATTTAAGATTCTTGATTTCGAATGCTCCATAAAAAATTATGGAAACATTTTTTTTTGTTTGTTTCCTGTGATCTAAGCAAAAGCTCGGATATTCAGATGACAATTTCCGTGAATTATCTAAAATTTGTTAGAATATTTTAATCCTTTCTCTTGGTGCAGAATTTTTCAGAGTACGCATCGTCTTGAATCATTCCATATTCCATTTTGAAAGTTTTATACCACTCAAAAACAAGACCGTGCCATAAATATTGGTGTCTATATGCGTTTTAAAGTTTAAAATAGTCTTCCATGAAAAAATATTGCACAAAAAACTTTTTAGTGGCAGCAAGAATTTGCTTATTTAAAAACAATCTTTACTAAGCTGAAATATTGCCAATTAAAATTACAGATAGCTACATTAATTTTTTAGAATATTCTCAGTAAGACAAATTGGCAGAACCAAGAAAATAATCTAAATTATGAACTCTCTCAGAAACGATTAACACTTAGGTAAATTTTGTAAAAAAGTATCATTGATTTTTGGCGCGACAATGGGTTATATTTAAAAGTATAACATCATATAACTAAAAAATATTATTATAATAGCGGCTTCTAATAAAGTATATTTGCGTGTTTCATGTAACACACTGTCATTTACATACAATATACGGGGTGTTTTTTTAACTAACGCTATTTAGAACTTGCTGCAGCTAATTTTAATGACCGGAACTGCTTTAAAATTTATCAAGAGATAAATGAAATCAGGGTAAAAAAGATTTCAAGAAAAAATACTTCCAATCACCTGCTATAAGGGCTATTTCATGCGACATGTTATGCTCGCCCGTCGAAAATATTGTACAAAGAATGCCAGATGTGCTACAATTCAGTCGTGATCGCATTGAATGATGTCAAATTCCTCGTTCGGAAAGTCAATATGATGAATAAAACATGGGATTTTATCAAATTAATAAATTTTGGCTGTTTCTGATGTTTTCTTTCCATGTACAGCGCCAAATTTCCCGTTATCATCGGGGATTGGGACTACTTTTTTTATTTATTTATAATCTTTTTGGAATATTTTTTCCCATGATTTATTAGATCCCATTTATAATTTTTTTTATAATTCTAGTTATTAGAACGAGCTACCAGCAGCTCTGGAAAGCGTCAGTAAAAAAATATTAAAAAAAATAAATAAAAAATAAACACATTGTATAAATTTTTTTCAAATGTTTTTCTTTTAATATTTCGTTTCACATAAAACAATTTGAATATTAACCGTTTGAATATTAAGTATCTTGTTTAAACTATCTAAGGAAGATTCCTTTGATATTTTAAAACTGCCTTTTAAATAATATATTCATTTGCACATTACTTATTTGTAAATGTAATGTAAATTACATCAAAGTGTTATTTAATTGCATTTTCCCGTAAAATGTTTAGGCACTTGCAGAAAAATATGCAATATTTAAATTGATTGCTTTTACTGTTCATAATTATGAGGTTCAATAATTAATCTTCTTATTTGACGTTAAAAGTGGGAATTTGAATGTAGTGTTATCATCAAAAGACTTTTACATTAAAATTGCTGTGACAAAGTGTGAACGGTATTTAGAATAAATAAAAAGAGGACACTTTAAGCTGTTTAATTTCCATAATAATTAAAAGTTTTAATGAGCCATAGAAACTAAAAGCAGTCAAAATAAATGTATTCAGTTAGGTGGCTAGTATATATATATATACAGGGTGATTCTAATTTTTTTTTACAATAAAAGAGGAGTAATAGTACACATCAAGACAAACAATAATTAATGAGAGACCAAGGGTCCAAAACGTTTTCCAAAGGAGATAGCCGCCATTAAAGTTTAGGGACCAAAATTTCAAATAAACATAAAAAACGGAAAAATCGGTCGATTGATTTGCGGTTTTGACTAAAATTATTCTTTATGTCGGCATTTTCTTGAAATTAAATTATAAAGATAAATTTCAAAAAATGCCGATAGAGGGAGCTTTAGGCTTTGGAGTAACGAACAACTATTTTTTGTCGGTATTTTTGCATCTCATTAAATGTTTTCGTAAGCTTAGACTCAAACTTAAATTTTGAGCTTAAAATCTGAAAGTGGGAGTGATTAAGTAGAACAAACTGAACTGTGTTCAGAGGGTTCAAATTTCAAATGATTATAAAAAACGGAAAAATTGGTTCATTGATTTGCGATTTTAACTAAAACTATTCTTTTTGTCGGTATTTTCTTAAAAATAAATTATAAAGATAATTTTCAAAAAATGCCGATAGAGGGCGCTTTAGACTTTGGAGTAACGAACAACTCTTTTTTGGCGTTATTTTTGCATCTTATTAAATGCTTTCGTAAGCTTAGACTTAAATTTAGAGCTCAACATCTGAATAGTTGGGAGTAGTTAACTAGACAAACTGAACTGTGTTCAGAGGATTCAAAATTCAAATGATTATAAGAACGGAAAAATTGGTCGATTCGTTTGCGGTTTTTGCTAAAACTAATTTTTAAATGAGGATTTTTTGAAAATAAATTTTAAAGATATATTTCAAAAATGCCGATAGAGGGCGCCTTAGACTTTGGAGTAGCGTACAACAATTTTTAACTGTTATTTTTTTTAAAATCTCATTAAATGCTTTCAAATGCATAAATTTAAAATTTATGCTCAAATTCTGAATAGTTGGGAGAGTTTAAGTCATGAAAAATTGAATTGTGTTCGAGGACGGGGGAGTGTTAAATTTCAACTGCTGAAGACACTTCAATTTGCGCTACTTAAGTAGTCTAATTATTCAGATTTTGAGGTCAAAATTTAAGTTTAAATCTAAACTTCCGAAAACATTTAATAAGTTTTTGCACGTATTTAATTACAACAAAAAATAATGGTTAAAATTATTTGTTGGTTACTGTGAAATTTAAGGCGCCCTCTAATGGAATTTTTTTAAATTTATGTTTAAAATTTATTTTCAAGAAGATACTGACTTAAAGAATAGTTTTATTTTAAACCGTAAACGAATCGACAAATTTTTCCATTTTCTATAATTATTTTAAATTTGAACCCCCCCCCCCCCTCTCCTCTTAAACACAGTTCAGTTTGTTCTACTTAACAACTCTCTACTATTCAGATTTTGAGCTCAAAAGTTTAAGTCTAAGCTTCCGAAAACATTTAATGAGATGCAAAAAATAACGGCAAAAAATAGTTCTTCGTTACTCCAAAATCTAAAGCGCCCTCTATCGACATTTTTTGAAATTTATCTTTATAATTTATTTTTAAGAAAATACCGACATAAAGAATAGTTTTAGTGAAAACCGCAAATCAATGATCCAATTTTTCGGTTTTTTATAATCATTTTAAATTTGAACCCTCTGAACACAGTTCAGTTTGTGCTAATTAACCACTCCCACTTTCAGATTTTGAGCTCAAAATTTAAGTTTCAGTCTAAGCTTACGAAAACATTTAATCAGATGCAAAAAATACTGGCAAAAAAACAGTTGTTCGTTACTTCAAAGTCTAAAGCGCTCTTTATCGGCATTTTTTGAAATTTATCTTTATAATTTAATTTCAAGAAAATGCCGACATAAAGAATAATTTTAGTGAAAACCGCAAATCAATTGACCTATTTTTCCGTTTTTTATGCTTATTTGTAATTTTGGTCCCTAAACTTTAATGGAGGTTATCTCCTTTGGAAAACGTTTTGGACCCTTGGTCTCCTATTTAATATTGTTTGTCTTGATGTGTACTATTACTCCTCTTTTATTGTAAAAAAATTTAGTATCACCCTGTATATTTATATATATATACATACATATGTATAATTTGAATTATCGCATATCGGCATTCGATAATTTTAACGAAGTACTTGTTATGCATAATTTACTGTTTATTTATTTATTTAATTATGATCATTTTCAAAACAATGAAATTTAAAAATATCAGAGAATGAAAACATGCCTTAGACAAAGGAACATTTTAAACTTCTACAATATGCGATGTTACTCTAGCAGCTCTTTATTTTTATCTATTAGAGGAACGTTTTGATTTTTTTTTCATCTGCAATATATTCTTTACGCCGCTGGCCAGTTTTTTGATATAATGCTCAGGCTTTGCTCTGCTATCCCACTCGCGTAGGAAACAGCAGTATTTTTATAACCTTGTTGCATACCAAAAAGAATGGCAATTATTTTAAAGACCGCACAAATATTCCAATCATGATGTGAGTAATCAATTTCATGAAGCATTATCTTCATATTTTCATAAGACTCTTTCATTATGCAAGAATATGGTACTGCAACAGACGGCAGGGCATTTCCATTATGAAGAAGCAGAGCCTTCAAGCTGGTTTTCGATAAATAGTCGCCATATATAAATAGTCGCCGTTGTTCACAGTTATATTGGCAATTTAAAGTAGACATTAAACCAGTTATATCATTAAAATAGCATAAATCACTTCTTGAAAAAGATGTCGAATTTTTCTTATGTCTATCTTAATAAATAAATAGCTTTATATTGTTTTTCAGGACATTTCAGTCTTGCAATCTTGTTTCCAAGAGTTTTTCTTTCATAAATTCAAGTCTCTCACAAGATCATTTAGTTCTTCTTGAGTAATTAGGTGTGGTTCTTTATTTATGCCAGAGAATAGTTTATATCAGATGTGGAGGAAGTTTCAGTTTCACCAATTTCCATTTCTACTACTACATCGTCATATGTAAAATTCTCTGGAATTTTTACTAATGGTAAATCATCATTATGTAATACTGGTCGCATTGCTGAATCTTTACTTCTTGCAGAAAATCCTTCAATTTTTGTAATACAAAAGTAACAGGCAGTTATGATCCTTCGCCCGCGCTATATCATGGGTATAGCAAAAGGCACACTCTTCTTGTATCTTTCATCTACGCCCGGAGGTTTGTAGTAAATCGTGTACAACAAGAATGAGGTGCCCATTTCTTATCTTGTTCACCAACTTTACATATAAAGTACATGCGATAGGCAGTCTTTATTAACGGAGTGAAAGAGCATCGATGCTTTTCAAATTTAGCTCCCCGTAGACATAGCAAAAAGAATCGGGCTCATTAATGCATTCTCTAGATATTTTTCGCATATTTTCGAGAAAATAGGATAGTTATAATGAAAAATTATGTAAAAATTCTTACAGAGCAAAGAAATTGCAGTACATTCGTCGCGAAAGATAAGTTTCAATTCCACAGAATTTGGTTAAATCCGAATACTGTGAGGGTGGCTAGCGGTCTCTGTGTTGAAAGTAGACTGTTATTTCTTTTGTGTTGTTGGCAACGGCATGGTTTTGTTTTCGATGGAATAAAAATGTCTTTTTTTAAAAGTTGGCTGGTTAATGCTTACAGTAAGTTTAAGTTTGAAATAAGTAAATAAGATTAATTTAATGGAGTCAGATAAAATATTTTAATAAATAAGTACGACTGAATGAAATAAAATTCAGGGAGATACTACCGACATTAGTGGTGAACAGAGGACGTGATATTTAAAAAGGTACCATTTTACTTTATTTCGTTTAATGAATATGGATCTATTAATTAAAAAGCGCTCTCCTGTTAGAGCTAATTTTTCTAAAACTTACAACGCATTAACGAATTTATTAAAAGAAGATAATCCTAAGGAGGAAAATATTAAATCTACTTTTGCAAGTTTAAAAAGAATTTACAGTCGCTTGGTAGATTTAGACAACGAGATAAGCAATAACATGCTAGAAAATTGCGATATGGCAGAGTATGAAGCTGAATGCAACGCCATAGAAGAATATAATGAAAAAATGGATAAAGTTAGCGTGAGTGTAGAAATTTATTTAGAGAAAGAGTTAAAATCGCAGTATACGAACTCAGTAACTAACTCGCCTGTAATGAAAAAGAAATTAAAGTTACCAAAAATAGAATTGATGAAATTTAGTTCAGATATTAAAGATTGGCTCGCTTTTTGGAGCCAATTCAAAAGAATTCATGAAGATAATGAAATTGAAAATGAAGATAAATTTCAGTATTTAATTCAGTGCATAAGTGAAGGTACAAGAGCTCGCGAAATAATTGATAGCTTTCCACCGACTAGTGAAAATTATGAAAAAGCTATCGAAAGTCTGAAATCGCGATTCGGGCGCGATGAACTGTTAATCGAGTTTTATGTCAGACAACTTCTTAAACTTGTTCAAAATTCTACAGAGTCTAAAAATAGAATGAACACTAGTAACTTGTATGATAAACTAGAATCTTATTTAAGAGCTCTAGAATCGATAGGCTTAACCGCAGATAAATATTCTGCAATGCTTTTTCCACTTGTGAAATCCTGTATTCCGGAAGAGCTATTCAGAGTATGGTTAAGAAATCCTTGCAATATTACAGCCGATTCTTCTAATAATGTTTACGGTGAAAAATTGAAGAATTTATTATCCTTTTTGAAGACGGGAGTTGAAAGTGACGAACGAATTCGCTTGGCAAAATCTAGCTTTATAAATGAATATCGTCAACGGAAAGAAATACCGCAGCATTTTGTGCCGGCCACTGCTAATGATTTATTCTCAGGAACCATTGATAAAAAGAAAGTAAACAATTCTTGCGTTTTTTGTGACAAATTACACAATAGTAAAGAATGCTTTAACGCTCAAGAGCTTAATTTGGAACAAAAGCGAAAAATTTTACAAAACAAAAAATCCTATGTTTTAAAACCGGCCATCGCTCAAAATTTTGCAAAGCTAACATCAAATGTATTTTATGCAATAAAAGACATTTAGTTTTGATGTGTCCGGAATTGCCAGCTAACAAAGTTACTGGAATTCAACCGACTGAACATCACTCTGATTCTGCAGTCTCAGATGTCAGTTTGTCGAGTCATTGTGTATCAGAGAAAGTGTTACTTCAAACACTGATAGTTAGATTGAAGTCAAAAGGTAAAGAACGTCAAGCCCGAGTATTGATTAACAGCGGTTTTCAGAAGTCGTATATTTTACAAAGTACTGCTGAAAATTTGGGTCTGAATCCAATAGAAAGAAAAAGTTTAACGCATTCATTGTGGATTTAATACCGAAAAAAAGAATCACAATATTTTCAAAGTGAAACTTGAAGCACTCAGTGGAAAATTTTCCTGCGATATAGAGTTGTTGGATCAGCCTACAATCTGTAGTAAAATTCCTAGGCTTAAAAAAGGATCGTGGAATAAGGAATTAAAAGAAAAGAAAATATGGATTGGGGATTATAGAAAAGGTTGACCTGATATAGAATTATTGATAGGAGCTGATTTTTGTGGTAAACTATTTACCGGAAACATGCATAAACTTGAATGTAGCTTAGTTGCATACGAAACGTTTTTAGGTTGGCTTATCATGGGCAAAGTGCCTGGAGAAAAAATTGACTACTCTTTAACTAATGTAATAACTTCATTGTTCACAGAAAATGCATCAGTAGCAAATCTTATGGAAAACAGATATATAATTTCTAAAGATAGAGTTCAAAATTCCGAAAGAAATTACAGTGAAAATAAATATGTCGATTCTAAAGTTAGAGATCAAAATCCAGAGAGGATTTACGGGGAAAATATGTATGTAGATTCTATAGACAGAGCTCAGTATCCAGCAAAAAATTTCAAGGCGAATTCTACAACAAAGATTAGACCTGTATTTAATACTTCGTGTCATGAAAAGGGCCACCTGTCACTGAATGACTGTCATGAAAAGGGACCAAATCTTATAGAAGAAATTTCGCTTTCTCCATCTTTGTCTGTTCAAGATATTCGAACGGTGGGAGTTCCGGATTTGGATCATTTGGATAAAGTCAACATATCAAAAAGATTGAGACGCCAGCAAAGACTACGAGAAGAATTAAGAGATGAATATCTTAGTCTTTTGGTGCAAGCACCAATGAAGCAAAATGATGACGCCAAACCCACACATAAAGTTCATAAAGCTGTTTACGAATTTAAGAATAGTCCTGGCAAAAACATTTCCACAAGTATTAAAACTATATGTGAAAGAACAGTAAAATTTCCGAAACGTTGTAAGGACTGACTGAACTTGTTATTTTAAATGTATTTTTGAGAGATATTTTAAACATATTTATTTACACGTGTTTGTATTATAATATTTAGTTCTAACTGTTTAACTTCAATACTATGTTTATACAGAGTTATTTGTAATATTTTTTAGAATATTTTGAATATTTATTGTTTTGATAAATTCCATTTATCAAAAGGTAGGAGGATGTTGAAAGTAGCCTGTTATTTCTTTTGTGTTGTTGGCAACGGCATGGTTTTGTTTTCGATGGAATAAAAATGTCTTTTTTTTAAAGTTGGCTGGTTAATGCGTAAAGTAAGTTTAAGTTTGAAATAAGTAAATAAGATTAATTTAATGGAGTCAGATAAAATATTTTAATAAATAAGTACGACTGAATGAAATAAAATTCAGGGAGATACTACCGACAATCTGTTCAAAATCGCTAACATAAAATTTATTAGGAGGACCTCTGTTTCTACTCTTTTAATGTATCTTCTATCGCTGTAATAAGAAAAAAGAATATTTGTGTGACTCAAACGCATAAAAGAGAATAATGTAATATAATTGTAATGCCTATACGATGCCTACATACTTCGAAACGTATAAATGAAATTTCTCAAAATTGGAGGGTGATAGAATTTTTTTACAATTACGTTCTTTTTCAGCAACTTAAAATCTATAAGAAACACCCAATGTATATAGAGAAACCGAAAATTCGTTAAAATTTGTTTATCAGTGTTATTACAATTAAATAATGATTTTTTATGTAAATATATTGGATATACAGTAGCGGTCAAAAGTTTCCGGCCAGCAAAACTTTTTCAGTTAATTTGTAAATATATCCATATGAAGAGGAATCTCAAAGTGATATTTATACATTTTATTCACATAATAGTTAGGAACTTACTTATAGAAGAACATGTAAATATCAATAAATTTAACTGACAAAATTAAGTATAAAGGAAAACGCATGTTCGCAAAAGTTTACGGTCACCTACACAAGTTTGTAAAAAAGTGGTATTGTAATAGAAAATTACTGTGAGCAACAACATTTACAATTAGTATTTTATCGTATTACTATTTTATTAGCTTTAGAAATAAGTATTGTGGCGCAGCAACGTGACATTCACACAATCAACGGTTAAAGATCTTTATGATATGTTTTTCCCACATTTCTTGCTATTCTGTCGAAATTTTAGCTGAGTTGGAATTTTTATAGCTCCGCAGACTTTTGTCAACTTCTTTTCAAAGATTTTCTATTGGATTCCTGTTAGGCGCTTGGGCTGATCATTTCAAAAACGACATTTTTTGTGCGAAAACCATTGCTTATCGAGGTTTGCAAAAATTATTTATGTCGTTATCATGCAAAGAAAAATAGTTGCGACCAAATTTTTTCTATAATAAGGCAGAAAATAGTCTTGCAAGATATCTTTATACATTGTATCATTCGCCTGGCTGTGGATTTCAAATAACGGACCGACACTTTTTGAAGAAAATACTCCCCACGGTATAACGTGTCCTCCGCCATGCTTCATTGTAGGAATAACATAGGTCAAATCATGTCTTTTGTTGTTAGGTCATCGGATGTTTTGTCTGCCATCACTTCCGAAACTGTTTCGAATTCGATTGATGGAAAAATAGAACTTTTTTCCAGTTTTCACTTGACCAGACTTTGTGTTTTTTTGGAAAACGCCAGTCGGGTACGTTTGTATTTTTTTAACTCTGGAGAAATTTTAACACTGATTCTTCCATAAAGTTATCCATCACGTCAGCATGTTGATACGGTATACGGACTTATTTCAGCAATATTTTCATTCCGTAAATCGTAGTATATTGCAACGGAATTTTCATGCGGATTACCATTGGTTTTTCTCCTGATAATTCTGTCCACAGGAATAGTAATTTTCTGACATCTCCCGGACCTCTGAAAGTCCTGAAGACCACGGCCATCTTTATATATTTTTTAAATATCGTTTACGGTCGATTTTACCGATCGATAACTTTGCCGCAATACCTCGAGAAGATTGGCCTTTTAGCAACAAACTTATTTCTCATTTATGAACAATAATTGTTGAACTTTTCAATTTTGAATTCAGACTATGCTATACACGTTGATTCATTCATAAACAGTACAAAAAAAGCGTTTACCAAAGGAAGAAAACAAAATAGTGATAAGTTGCCAGAAAGTTTTGCACACGCGAACTTTGAATTTTATCCCTTTGCATGAAGCATCTTCAGTATCCAATCAAAATGATCACGTCGTCAGAGGCCATTCACATATTCCTAACTTTTGAAGCAATTGTGCTTCTTCTTTGCTGAAACCTTTTGGTAAATAAATCGAAGAAACTAACTGGCCGGAAACTTTTGACCGCCACTGTATGATTTGTGCCCATTTAAAAATACAACAATTTAATAGCAGATTTTAAATATATTTTCCCAATAATAACCTTTTTTTCGAAAGGGTACCTAATATTCATAAATCACATCAATTTTTTTTTTTCTTTCAAAATGAAATTTTAAAGGAAAATTTTTTCTTGTATGTTAGTTTCTTTATGTTTTATTGAAATTACTTTTAATTTATGCCAGATTCAATGCATAATTTCAATATAAAAAATTTTTGAGCTGATCACAATTTTCATGAGCAACATTTAGAAGCTACACTTATTAGACCAATTATCCAGTGAATCTCCAAAGCGTACAGCGTTAATCTACACATACTTTTAATTCAGTTAGATAAATTGGAAGTACGCGGAACAAAAGAAAGAATCTCAATTCACATTTCTTTTTCTTCGACCCTTGTGAGAAACCAGACGACTTTCTCATATGGCAGACCCTGAGGGGTGTTAATTGCATACAAGTAGTCCCATGTTCCTTGAAAATCAATGGCTCGTATGTGCGCGGAAAATGCCTCAAGAATGACGGGATACATTACAAAACAATTTACAAATACATTCGTAAAACTTAGATTAATTTTCATTGAAGCGTCAAGAAATTTATTGGAATATACTAAGACACAAGAGTTGGATATTCTTTAGTAATCGAATTTAATTAAGACCCAAATTTGAAGAGAGTTTTAAAATTTAAAAGTCTCAGTAAAATTTACTCTTAAAAAACCTTATAACATAAAATACTTGTCTATTGTTTGAGACTGACTTTACATTAAAATGTTCTCGGAAAAAAAAATAATTGCAGAATATTAATTATTCATGAGGTTTCACAGAAAATGTATTGAAATTATGTCATATTGAATGCCCTATTTCAATACTAGAATTCTTTGAACAAACCACAATTTGATTAAGCAATTTTTTAACTATATTTATTTGTCCAATAATTCAATGAATCCCCAAAGTGTACAGCGTTTATGTACGCACACAATTTAATTCAGTTAGATAAATTGGAAGAACGCCGAAAAAAAGAAAGAATCTCTGTTTCCGGTTCTTCTTCTCTACATGTGAAAAACCAAACGACTTTCTCATATGGCAGACACTGAGGGGTTTTAATTACATACAAGTAGTCCCATGTTACTTGAAAATCAATAGCTCCTAAGTGCGCGGAAAATACCTTAAGAATGATAGGATTAATTATAAAGCAATTTACAAATAAATGCATAAAACTGAGATTAATTTTCATTGAAGCGTCAAGAAGTTCATTGGCATATACTTAGATACGGGACTTGAACATTCTTTAAATATTAAGAGAAAAAAAAATAATTTAATTAAGACCAAAATTTCCAGACAGTTTTATAATTTTTAAAAATCTCAGTAGAATGTAATATTAAAAAATACTTATCGCATAAAAGCCTTAAGAAAATAAAGAAATATTTTATCGGAATTTTATTAGCATTCAGTAAATGACTTCTAAAAAATAAGTGAATTTTATTTCTCTGAAAAATATAAGGAAAACAATTAAGTGAACGTTTCGTTGATGATGATCAGTCATACTTTTTTTCAGAAAAGTTAAAATTACTTACATTATAAAACTACATTTTATCAGTACTTTTGGCATTGTATTATGTTTGGCATTTGCAGAGTCGTGTGACTTGCTTTTCGTATATAGTGGCAATCAAGAGCAAGTCTAACATATGTAGTTAATTATTACAATGAAATTTTTATATATTTATATAAATATATTGGATATATGAATTGTGCCCATTTAAAAAAAACAATTCAACAGTAGGTTTAAAAAATATTGTTCCAATAATTTATCTTTTTTTCTTCCAAAGGGTACCTATAAAGCATAAATCACTTCAAAATATTTTTTTTTCAAAATGAAATTTTAAAGCAAAAATGTTTTTATTTTATCTTAGTTTCTTGGTGTTTTATGGAAAATATTTTAAAAATAAGTCGGATTTAATACATAATTTCAATATAAAATTTTTTTGAGCTGACCACAATTTTCATTAGCAACATTTTGAAGCTGCATTAATTAGTCCAATTATCCAGTGAATTCCCAAACCGTAGAGCATTAATCTACACATACTATTTAATTCACTTAGATAAATTAGAAGTACGTAGAACAAAAACAGAATCTCTGTTCCCGTTTCTTCTTCTTTGCCCCTTGTGAGAAACCAAACGACGTTCTCATGTGGCAGACACTGATGGGTGTTAATTACATACAAGTAGTTCCATGTTCCTTGAAAATAAATAGCTCATAAGTGCGCAGAAAGTGCCTCAAGAATGATAGGATTAATTATAAAGCAATTTACAAATAAATGCACAAAACTGAGATTAATTTTCATTGAATCGCGAAGATGTTAATTGGCATATACTAAGATACGAGTCTTGAACATTCTTTAAATATTAGGAGAAAATAATCAAATTTAATTAAGATCAAAATTTGAAGAGGGTTTGATAATTTATGAAAATCTCAGTAAAATTTACTATTAAAAAATATCGCATTAAAGCCTTAAAAAATTAGAAAGTATTCTGTCGAAATTTTATTAGTTTTCAGTGAATGATATAAAAAAAAATTCTAAAAAATATAAAGGAAGCAATTAAGCAAGCGTTCCGTTGATGATCATCAATCATAGTGTTTTTCAGGAAAAAATAAAATTACTTATATCATACATACAATTACATTTTCCAGACAGTATTTTTTCATTATTTATTTGAAAACTGGAACGATTTAATGAAACGAAAATTGCTGTTTGTAAATGGTGACAATAAAATGTAAGTCCTACGAAGCTAATTATTACAATGAAAGAGTATATGATGATATGATATATTTATGTAAATACACTCATGTCCATAAATTAAGAATAATTCAGAATCATATGGAAATCAAATTCTAAAGTTAAAATAGAACGTCACTATGACGAAAGTGTGAGAGAGGTGTATATAAGGAATGGTGGCAAAGTAGTAAAACTGTTAACAAGCATTTTCTAAGCCTCTCAGTGCCAAAACAGAACAGTTATGACACAGAGGACACATGTGGATGATATTTTACGTGGTAAAATTATCGGCCGTCTGGATTGAGAAAGTATTCAAATGGAAGTATCCGAGGAACTTGGAATTACCTAAAGTATAGTCTCTAGACTTTAGAAACGATTCCAAGATGATGGAAATGTCAGTAGGCATTACAGTACAGGTCGTCCCCGAGTTACAACCACGAATGACGACCGTTATTTGGCAGTAACTGCCAAAAGAAACACACGGAGCAGAGCATCAGATCTTACTCGTCGGCTATCTTCAGCCACGGGTGCGACTGTTTCAAGGCAAACCGTGTACAGACATTTGGGAAATATTGGTCTATATGCTCGCAGACTTGTTAGATGTGGTCCGCTCACGGCAACTCACTGTCGCCTGCGGTTAGCCTGGAGTAGAGTATATGCAATGTGGACATCGTCACAGTGGGTTTGTGTTATGTTTTCCGATGAGTCCAGGTTTAGATTGCAGTCTGATTCACGTCGGACTTTCATATAGAGAACGCCAGGCACCCGTTAGCACCAAGACAACATCATTGAACGACATCGTTATGGTGTTCCAGGAGTGCTCGTTTGGGGTGGAATTATACTGCGCTCTAGAACAGATCTACATGTTCAAACCTAAACCATGACAGGTCAAATTTATCGGGATATCATTCTGGAACAACATATATGTGTGTTAGGGGTGCTATGGGCTCAGAATTCGTGTTTATGGATGATAACGTCCGTCCTCACCGAGCAAACATAGTAAATTAATGCCTTCAAACTGAGGATATCACCCGTATTGATTGGCCAGAATTTTTACCTGACTTCAGTCCAATAGAGCATGTATGGAATATGCTTGGACGATGGCTTGTAGCCCATCAACCACTTCCTTCATGTGTGCCGGAACTTTGGAGAGCATTCCTTGCTGAGTGGAGTAATCTTCCCCAAGATCTGTTTGATAATTTGACACTCAGCATGCCTAGGCGTTGTGCGGACCCTATTTCATCATCTGGGAGACATACAATTTATTAACCATCATACCAGTCATATAATATTAATTTTTTTAAAAGAGGAGTACTTTTTGTAATTGCTCTAGTGAACAACAACTATAGTTTTATTAATGTTATCATACATATACCATGTTTTTGTTATTTTTCTTTTGTTTAATAAATGGGCTTAAAGAATAAGTCACGTTTGCTTTGTTTCCGTACCTTTATTTGCTAGAACTGACATTATCCTTTATTTATGGACATGAGTGTATATCGAATATACGAATTGTGAACATTTAAAAATACAAACAAACTTATAGCAGATTTTAAATATGTTGTCCTAGTAAATTGTATTGTTTTCAAAGGGTACTTATAATGCATAAATTTCTTCTAAACATCTTTTTTTTCTATCAGAATCATATTTGAAAAAAAAAATTAGTTTTATGTTAGTTTCATGATGTTTTCTGGAAATTATCTTGAAATAATATCAGATTTAGTACATAATTTCATCAGCAGAAATTTTAACCAACCACAATTTTCATGAGCAAATTTTAGAAGCTACATTTATTAGTCAAATCATCCAGTGAATCTCCAAAGCATACAGCGTTAATCTACACATACTATTTAATTCAGTTAGATAAATTGGAAGGACGCGGAAAAAAAAGAATCTCTGTTCCCATTTCTTCTACTTCGACCTTGTGAAAAGCCTCATACAAGACTTTCTCATACGGCAGACACTGAAGGGTGTTAATTACATGCAAGTAGTCCCATGTTCCTTGAAAATCAATAGCTCGTAAGTGCGTGGAAAATGCTTCAAGAATGACGGGATTAACTATATAGCAATTTACAAATAAATGCATAAAACTTAGATTATTTTCCATTGAAGCGTCAAGAAGTTGATTGACATATACTGAGATACGAGATTTGAACATTCTTTAAAAATTAGGAGAAAGTAATTAATTGAATTAAGATCCAAATTGCAAGAAATTTGATAATTTATAAAAATCTCAGTAGAATGTAGTATTAAAAAGTACTTATCGCATAAAAGTTTAAGAAAATAAAGAAATATTTTATCGGAATTTTATTAGTATAAGTAAAAGATTTCTAAAAAAAAAGAGTGAATTTGATTTTTTTAAAAATTATATAGGAAATAATTAAGTAAACGTTTCTTTGATGATGATCAGTCATACTTTTTTCATAAAACATAAAATTAATTATATCATAAAACTAAATTTTCCAATCAAAATTTTAAGCATTATTTATTCGCAGAGTGGTGCGATTTAATGAAACAAAAATTTATGTTCGTAAATAGTGGCAGTAAAATATAAGTCTAACATATGCAGCTAATTATTACAATGAAATAATGATGTATTTATCTAAATATATTGAATATATGAGTTGTGCCGCTTTAAAAATACAAACAATTTAACAGCAGATTTTTAAATATAGTGTCCCAATAATTTATCATTTTTTTACTTACAAAAGGTACCTATAATGCAAAAATTGCTTCAAAATATTTTTTCCTTTAAAAGAAATTCCAAAGCAAAAAAGTTTTTCTTTTATGTTAGTTTGTTGATGTTTTATGGAAAGTATTTTAAAATTATGTCAGATTTAATACATAATTTCAATATCAAATTCTTTTGAGCTGATCACAATTTTCATGAGCAACATTTTGAAGCTGCATTAATTAGTCCAATTATCCAGTGAATTCCCAAAGCGTGCAGCATTAATCTACACATACTATTTAATTCAATTAGATAATTTTGAAGTACGTAGAATAAAAGGAAGAACCTCTGTTCACGTTTCTTCTTCTTCTCCACTTGTGAGAAGCCAAACGATTTTCTCACGTGACAGACACTGAGGGGTGTTAATTACATACATGTAGTCCCATGTTCCTTGAAAATCAATAGCTCGTAAGTACGCGGAAAATGCCTCAAGAATGACTGGAATAATTATAAAGCAATTTATAAATAAATGCATAAAACTGACATTAATTTTCATTGAAGTGGCAAGAAGTTGATTGGCATATACTAAATTACGAGACTTGAACATTCTTTAATTATTAAAAGAAAGTAATTGAATTTAATTAAGACCCAAATTTGAAGAGAGTTTTAAAGATTATAAGTCTCATTAGAACGTATTATTAAAAAACTTCTAACATAAAATAAGGTGCCCTGGGGTAATAACGCCACGTTAAGTTTCTACCAATTTTTACGGCTTATTGATTTTTTTTTTTATTTTTTTAGTTTAACTTGTAATTTTCAGTTTAACTGCAAACACTACCGAAATTTTGTTTCATTTGGAATTTTAGTACTATCACCATAGACTAAATAGGTGAATATTAAGTATAATACTCTTGTATAAAAAGTTTAGTACAAAAACACAATCCTATGAGATATTCCCGCCTTTTATCCATCTTTCAATTTTATGGTCTCACAAACCGCATCACATTCATACGTTACAATTTCTGTCACATCAGTTAAAGGTTAAATTTATAAAGTTTTGAAAAAACGAACGCTGAGAAAGCGGACAGTTATAATTTCGAACTCAATTGAACAATCCAGTGGAAATTTAATAGAAACCTGATTTTGAAGATGTTCGAATTTGAATCTCGAAAAGATTTTGATATAGTTTTATTTACAAGAGTTAAAAATTATTTTTTACATTAGTAAAAAAAAAAAAAAAAAAAAAAAAAAAAAAAATAATAATAATAATAATAATAATAATAATAATATAATAAAAATAAAATAAAGAGATTAATTTTAAGTATTGGGCACCCCCCCCCCTTAATATTACCATTTCAACAATGATAATAATGCTGTCCCATATTAATATATAAACAACCTTCGGATATAGTTCGGCCACTGTTGGGAATCAACCGGGGTAATAACGCCAATCCCTGGCGTTATTACCCCGGGACACTTATTGCGCAGTAAATCCTAAACTACAAATTATCTCGAGAAGATATCCAAAATCTTCTACAACAATTTGAAAGTACATGAAATACACAAAAAATTTATGTAATAAACAAAGTATTTCTGGATAAAAAATATAGTCTTCAGATCAAAAACCTTATCTCGCAAATTTTAGATCAAGCGATAATTTTAGTTGCTTGTAAGACCTAAAAATAAAACAAATTAACTTGAAGCTGTTTTTTGCGATTTATATGACTCAAAACCCTTCTGCACAGAGCACATGGGTGTCATTTACCTGATTATTTCATAATTATGCAAAATATAAGCACTTGGCGTTATTACCCCGCCTGGCGTTATTACCCCAGGGTACCTTACATATCAATAGTAGAATTCTTTGACCAAACCACAAGCATTTATTAGAAACTACAATTATTAGTCCAATTATCCAGTGAATCCCCAAAGCATAGAGCGTTAATCTACTCATACTATTTAATTCAGTTAGATAAATTGGAAGTACGTAGAACAAAAGAAAGAATCTTATTTCCCGTTTTTCCTTTTTTGCCCCTTGTCAGAAGCCAAACGACTTTCTCATATGGCAGACACTAAGGAGCGTTAATTACATAAAAGTAGTCCCATGTTCCGTGAAAATCAATAGCTCCTAAGTTCGCGGAAAATGTTCCAAAAATGTCGGATTAATTATAAAGTAATTTACAATAAATGCATAAAACTGAGATTAATTTCCATTCAAGTGTCAAGAAGTTGATTGGCACATACTAAGATACGAGACTTGAACATTCTTTAAATATAAAGAGAAAATAATTACATTTAATTAAGAACCAAATTTCAAGAGAGTTTGATAATTATTAAGAAACTCAATAAAATGCTTTTTTTCTTAAAAAAATACTTATCTCATAAAAGCCTTTATAAAATTAGGAAGTATTTAGTCAGTATTTGATTATTATTCAGTGAATGATATCTAAAAAAGCAAATGAATTTGAATTCTCTAAAAATATAAACGAAACAATTAAGGAAACGTTTCATTGATAATGGTCAGTCATACTGTTTTTCAGGAAACATAAAATTACCTATACCATAAAACTATCTTTTCCTATCAGTATTTTTAGCATTATTTATTCTCCGTGTTGTGTGATTTAATAAAAAAAAAAATGCTGTTCGTAAATATTTGATTTCAAATGTATGTCCTTTGTAGCCAATTATTACAATGAAATAATGATACATTTACGCACATGAACAGCATTATGTACATATATTTACCTATATTCAATATATGAATCGTAAATATTTAAAAATGAAAAAACTAATAGCAGATTTTAAGTATACTTTCCCAATAAAATACATATTTTTTTATTTTTAAAAGATACCTAAAATGTATAAATTACTTCAAAATATATATATTTTTCAAAATGTAATTTTAAAGAAAAAAGTTTTAGTTTTATAAATTTGGTAGGGAAATTTAAGTTTGACTTGACACACATAACTGTTTACAGGGAATCTATATATAACCTTGATGTATTTGAAATATTTCAGTAAAATGGAGACTAAACTGTTTATATGGATAAAGAGATATATATAAATCTATAAATAAATTTTTAAAAAGCGTAAAAACCAAAACACTCCGTTGCACTTTCGTGAAAGAGATCGTTTCTCAGTTGTATTTTTATTAATGGCCTTCCGAAATAAAATAAAATGGGACGCATTTAAAATTTTCAAGCATTTTTTCCATATATTCAAGAAAAGGAGCGAGTTTTATGTTCTCAAACAGACGATTACACGGAATATTTTCCAAGACAAATCCTGGAGATAAGAAATGCTCGCAATTTTTCAAGTTTATTCTCTAGGTAATTCCGTTGCATTGTCTATAGATGGTCTTTTATTCAGTAATACTTAAGAATCAATATTTTATAAAATCTATTTTATGTTTCAGTACTTATTTTTTCTTTTAATGATAAAACCCAATAGTGTATGAGCTGAAAATTTGCATTATAAATTTATTGTCTTTGTTTCTGTAAAAATTAATTTTAAAATAACTTAAATAAGTTTTGTAATAGCTAAAGTTAAGTAAATATCATATTTAAAATATTTTTGTACAATGGATAATAAACCGTTTATTTATACCAACTAAAGTTGGTAACAAAGATAATAATTAATAAGTTAAGTAATAATTAAAATATTTGAGATATTTCAGAAAAATTAATATTAAATGATTTTTTTTTGACAAAAATAAATAAATAAACCTACAAATAAATTTAAAAGAAGCATAAAAACCGAAATAGTCTTATGGGCTTTCGCAAAAGAGATCGTTTCTCAGATGTACTTTTATTAATGGCCTTCCAGAGTAAAATAAGGTGGGAGTTTTTCAAATTTTCAGGTTTTTTTTTTCAAATATTTAAGGAAAGGGACTAGTTTTATTTTGCCAAAAAGACGATTACATGGAATATTTTCCGAGACAAATCCTGGAGATAAGAAATGATCGCAATTTTTCAAGTCTAATCTCTAGGTAATTCCGTTGCATTGTCTATAGATGATCTTTTATTCTGTAATACTTAAGAATCAATATTTTAAAAATCTATTTTATTCTTCAGTACTTATTTTTTTTCTTTTATTGATGAAAGACAAATCACCTTACTGTATGAGCCGACAATCTGCATTATAAAAACTTTTGTTACTGCCAAAAATAAATTTTAAATTAACTGAAAATAAGTTTTGTAATAACTAAAATTAAGTAACTAACATGTATGAAATATTTTTGGAAAATGGATAATAAACCATTTATTTATACTAACTAAAGTTATGTAATAAATATAATAGGTAATATGTTAATCACTTAATAGTCGTGCCCGAGACATTCACGTGCTGCAAGCTTCACAGCTTTTATTCAGAATTCTTTGATTTCCACCAGTTTTGTAAAATAGTGTAATTGGTTTTATTCTGGTATCATTTTGACTTGTCATTAAAAAAGATGAATATATTTTTTAAAGTGTTGGGATTAATGTATTTGAATTTTTAAACTGTAATTTAATGCGACAATTAAATGGTTAAGTAATAACTAAAATATTGAAATACTTCTGCAAATTGACGTTAAACCTTTTTTTAAAGAAATACATATTTATTTAGGCAAAAAGAAATATATAAATCTATAAATAAATGTAAAAGAAGCGTAAAAACCGTAATGGTCTCATGCACTCTCGTGAAAGATATTGTTTCTCTTCTATCTTTTTATTAATGGCCTACGGAATAAAATAAAATGACACGCCTTTCAAATTTTCAGGTTATTTTTTCAAATATTTAAGAAAAGGGACTAGTTTTATTTTGCCAAAAAGCCGATTACATAGAAAATTTTCCGAGACAAATCGAGGAGATAAGAAATGTTCGCAATTTTTCAAATGTAGTCTCTGGGTAATTTCATTATATTGTCTGTAGATAGTCTTTTATTCTGTAATACTCAAGTATCAATGTTTTATATAACCTATTTTATGCTTCAGTGCGTAGTTTTTTTCCACTTATAAAAAATAATTCAACTCCATATGTATGAGCCCACAATTTGTATTATAAAAACATTATCTTTGTTATCGCTAAAAAGAAGTAATTTAAAAGAAATTTTGTGAAATTTACAGGTTTTTGGAAAAACAGGGTACATAGTATTATAATATTTTCGGGAAATTTTCTTATATAAAGTTTCTGCATTGACCACTGCTTTATAATGAGTTATCTTATGCTGATAGGTTTTACTAAATTTACTTTAATACACAAACAACTATTGTTTGTAAGTTTTTTTAAAAATATTTCACTCCTAATTTACTGCAAGAAAACGCAGCTTGTCTAATATAAGCAAAAGTCTTATATAAATGCAGAGTAATTCTATCAGCATAACTAGTATCATTATTTTTCATTCTGTAATTTTATTTCCAAATGTTCATTGTCTAATGATATTTCTAATAAATAATATGCAAATTTCAAACTACGTATATTAAATAATGCATTGAGATGAACCTAAATATGGTTAATTTTGTTTTTCAAGCAATTTAATTATTAGGTAATTTTTATTTTATTAATTTAATTTTGATTTTAATTATTTTTTTAACTTTATTATTCATTTTCCCATAAAAGAAAAAGTGTTTTATTATATTCCACTTTACAGAATTAAAAAATAACATCTTATTAAAATATTCCATTTTAATATTATATTCCTAATTAGTGGAATGAAAGCATAACATTTTTTTCATTTAAATCTTATATAAAAGTTCATTAATTGGAGTTTATTTTATCTATTCATAATCTATGCATAAATAATATCAATATTTTGCATTACGTAGTTTTATTTGAAGACATATATAAAATATGAAAATGAGCATTTTCATCTTAAAGCATATGCAAATTTCGAACTACTTAAAGTAAATAAAGCGAACGGGTGAAAGTAAACTTTGTTCAGTTTTTATTTTAAGCAATTTAATGTCATGGTAATTACATTTCATTAGCAATTTTGTAGAATGTAAAATGAAATCCATGATATATTTTATTTGGAGAAGTAGAAACGATATCAGGCCTTTAAGAAGTTTCTTTTCTTCCCCTCTTCTAGTTACATATGAAATGGCTGTATATACTGACAGAATTACTATGAATTAAAAAAATGCATCACTTTAAAGAAAATGTGTTAAGTAGTATTTTTTCAATATAAAAGAGAATGAAGTATTTCATTCACAATTTTCAACAGTTCTGAAATTTTTTACTGAATTAGGTTTATCTAACCGCTTGTCTCAGTGTCCGTGTAATAGATGGCGTTACTTGGATTCTTATGAAATTGACTGGAGTTTACTATAGCATGCTCTGTACCGAAAATGAAATGAGCATCATTTATTGTTAGTCTTTAAGGACACTCAAAACTATTCTGTTAAATTAAAATAAAAGGGGGGGGGGGGTTCAATGTATTTTAGGAGAATTATGTTATCATATATATTATAAAGCAGAAGTTCTGAAACTTCCAAACGAGTGTTTTTAAAACCTACCCGATGGATCTTTTTGCAGATTATATCATTCGATAGGAAATATTTTTGCGGAGGTTTATGATACAAATATACAGGGATAACTCTGATTTTTCGTACTAAATTTCGTATTTTTCGGTTATTTTTGACGGAAGGGTTGCAACAACTAATTTTTTGGCGATAATTATATTTCAAAAAAGAAATGAAATGCTTTCTCTAATGGAAAATAATATAAACATTTCAAAAAAAAAACCCCTGTTAATTCATTGATTTAAAATAAATAATGATAAAAAGAAAAAAAAATCCGTTTAATGCAAAATAATATTATGAAAGGAAAACATTTATCTTTAACGAAAAAAAAAGAATATTTATAATATTTAAAAAGTAACTCAATGTGAAAGAAAGTTTTGAAGTGACACAATATTTGGCTATTTATTACTTTCGAGCCAGATTAAAAGAAAACAACATCTCAAAAATTTCATTATGTAAAACATAAGTATTTTTTTCTTTCTTTTTTAAAAATATTTTTAAATCTAATTTTCCCGTTGTGTGTTTTACAGAAGAAACTCGCAGAATTATTTTTTTAAAAAAAGGCTCTAATTGTTATTTGTATGTTGTTTGTTCAATTGGGTGTTTCAATCTACTTTTGTCGCCAATCAATGTGATTCTAACCCCCCCCCCCCAAAAAAAAAAAAAAAAAAAAAAAAAAAAAAAAAAAAAACACAAGACGGAGCGATGTTCGCAAGAACTATTTTTTTTCTCTCTCTCTTTTAATGAGTGAGAGCATTTTTAGGAAAAAATTTTACGTTTAACTTAAATACATATATAGCAGTTAATACCACAAAAATGAATAATATTTAAATTTTAGGGTAAATGTCTTTCCACATACATAGATATTGTAAAATAATTTAACTGCAACTTTTAAATTTTTTTTTGGCACAGATATCTCATACGCACTACATTGGTGCGATTTGTCGCTTACGCCAATACCGTATATACATCTGGGTAATTAACTGACGCCAAAGTGTCATTGTTTTGCTTGATATGGCAACCCGGATGTCATTGTCTATTTATTAATAAATTGTCTATTTACAATTTTTTTCTTTTTTTTTCCAATTATATAAACTATTTTAATCTTGGCACATTTGTCATACACGCGCGACTGCAATAAAATGGCGATTTTACGCCTCACGTAATATCCTGGCTGTTGTTTATTTATTAATAAATTTTTATTTATTTTATTTTATTTTTTAAAGTATATAAATAGTTTTGTTTTATAATTATTAACTAAACTTTTTAAAATTTATTGTTATTTTCTATTTAAAATAACAGAAAATAATTGTGAACTATATATGTAACTGGTATTTGAAAACAAAATTTTCTCCGAATCGGCATCAGAAGAAAAAAAAATCGCAGCAATGTGGTGCGTATATGTCATGTATACATTTTTTTCACTATACTACAGTATTTAAACATGCTGTATAAATAACGATTATTGTTTATTCCAAACATGTTTGGCACAGATATTATATACACACTGAGGTATCTGACTGTCGCCAAAACGGTGTTATTTTGTCTGATGTGGTAACCCAGCAAAAATTGTTTCTATATTAATAAATTGTTTATTTACTTTCAATTTCTTTTTAGAAATTCTATAAATTGTTTTGTGCTATAGTAACTTTTTTTTATTTATTAATACTTTCGTTTTAAAAAAACGAAAAGAATTTTTAAAAATGCACATTTCGTCGCTATTCTGAAACGAGGATTTTGCCGCATTGGTATTGGAAAGAAATCTTGCAAATCCGGGTTTGTGCGGGGGTTTTTTGTGAAATATTATATTTTCAAACGTAAATTGAGTGCTACTTGATTAACACGTCTGCCAGTTTCGCCTAACTATTCAAATTTACATAAATTCATTTTAAATAACGAAACAACAATAAACATAAATAAATAAAGAATACTACCCAGTTAAACTGATGGCATTGAGCTCACAGGCGACAGTTACTAATTGTACATTAAAGCCTTATATTTTCAAGGGTTAATTCCGTTCGAAAAAAAATTAAGAATGGGAAACAACTCTCCCCTTTTCTCTTTTTTTTATACTTAATCATTGAACCTCCTATACTATCAAAGACATGCTTTATCATATAAAAAATCTATATCCAAAATTCAGAGCAAATGAGATAATTCTTAATAAAAACCCATTTAGCATTTATATAATTTAAAAGGAGTTATCCCCCTCTTTTATACTTAACCATTAAACTTCCAAAACTATTCAGAGATTTGAACGAAATCTGAAAATTCTGCTTGAAGAACCCATTTATATAAATTAAGGGGGGAGGGTATTAGAACCCCTGTTCCCCCTATTTATACTTATTCAATGAACGCCTAATAACAGTCACGGAATCGCCTCATCAGAATGATCCTAATCTAAATTTTGAACGAAAACTTAATTCTGCATGAAAATCCTATTTATATCAACTAAGGGGAGGGGCATGAGCCCCCCGTTCCCCCTCTTATGCATATCGAATGAACTCCAAAAACTAATCAGGGAAGCGCCTTGTCAGGATATACCTACATACAAAATTTCAAGTGGATCGGATATTTTTATCATGAATTATCGCGTTACGCACGAACGTACATACAGAACGGACGGGCACATAAGCTCTCAGGCTATGATAGCCTGCGAGCTAATAAAAAAATACAAATTAAAAGTCGAAATAAAAAGCACTTATGACGTAAAAAATACGTGTATCACGTGTAATATCAATTGCTATCATATTTACGATAATGGATTATTGACATTTATTCCTATAATCTGCTATTAATTTTTTTCTCGACAGAATAATCAAGCAGTACCATACTTTGTACAAACTCCAGTTAATATTACAAAAATAGAGCTAAATAACTAAATTTAGGAGCAAATGCACACACCCATGTTGTAAGAAAGAGGCACAAATGTCATATATGCACCACTTTGGAGTGATACATTTCTGGCACCACTTTATCGGAAACTTCGTTTTCAAATGACAGATACATTTCTATTTTCTATTTTACTTTTCTATGCATAGAGCATAACATTTTGTATCATTTTAAAATGCAAATGAAAGTAAATAAATAGTTCATTAATAAATTAAAAACAAAGCTGGATTACCATAAGAGGCATAATGTTCATTTTGTTTCAATCACGCCAACGTGATGCGTATATGACTGTATCAAAAAATGAATTTCTCACATTCAAAAAACATTCACCTTATTTTTCTAAGGAAAACTTTATTTAACTTTATTTATTCTGCTGCATTCCAAAAACGGAACACTGTAATAGATTTGTCAAGAGCAGATGTACGTTGCGAAATATAATAAAATATTGATAGAGGATGTATTAAGGTTTCCACAGATACCCATATCCTCAAGTTGTGAGGTTTAGAGTTCAAAAACTATCAAATGAAAATGAATTACTTGAAAATTGTTTAAATTCAATGGTCAATCTCTGCGATGATAATGCTCGCTATTTTAGAAGTATGGTGAATAGACAATATTTAAATTGTTCTTTTCATAATTGCCTCATTTTTCTATCAAACTCTACAATAAATGGTCAACTGAAATATTTTTTTCTTAAAAGTCCGAATTTTATCGAATGCATAAGCTGATACAACAACATAATATTTTATTATCATTTTAATATATTTTGGCGTCAACGGGCCTTGATTCCATTGTTGTTGTTTTTATTTTTGGCTCAGTTTTGTTTTTTCTAGCTCGCTGAGTTTTGCACTGATGAAGAATCTCGACAGTAGATTCGAATCAGCTGTTTGCTAACTTTTAATACATTTTTGGTGCACTTATAATTGTTGGTTTTCTATCTTTAAATACAATGGCGTATTGTATGATTTTCAGAAATGTAAAAGAGCATTCGAGGTGAAGTTGCTTTAAAAAACACAATCATATTCAATATTTTGTTTGATTCATGTTTTGTTTTGAAAAATAGACCAGCGCAGCGGGCTTAGTCTGCTAGTATCAAATAAAATTGATTTGATATACACCACGAAAGTAGACTACTGTTTTCTATGTAATACTGAAAATTTTTTAATTATAGTGCACAATAATTTACAAAGACACTCAAAAGTTTTTAAATACATTACGTATAATGCAAAAAACAGTACTCGGGGAAATTTAGTAACGTAGCACCGTTTCAAATATATAAACCAGTGTCTCAGAAGATCTGCTCTTGAAACTTGTAGACGAGAGGTGCTGGGTTAGAACCCAATCGCTTTTCAACATTATCGTTTGGAGTTTTCTATGTTTTCTTTGAACGTTGGATATCAATGCATAAATAAGGTGTAGGCTTCTTTAGAATGACCTCCCAGGAAGGACATTATCTTCAGACCTATATATTTTGCGTAGACCATCGGCCGTCGTACTAACAACACTTCAACATAATAAAATTGACTTTCATCATTGAAATGGAGAGCAGTGAGAGCATATCTGACGAAATTATATTTCTGCTGAATTTGTGAATGATCCCTAATTAGCAGCAAAAAATATGCTCCCACTTTAAACAGCTATTACTGGGTCAATTTTAATAGTAGAATAATAGAACTTTGTTTGTCTTACTTGTCAGTGTAACCGGAAACTTTTACTAAAAATAACATATAGGAGCGGGAGAACGTATAAAAATTTTAGTCTAGTAATTTTTAAAAAATGTTTTTATTGATTCAAATAACTTTTAAAATAAGTTTTCACGCCTTTTAAACATTTTTGTCATTGGAACTGTATGTGTATAGCTAAGGAAGGTTTAGGAATTAACCACTGGCCACCGTTGAGAGTGTACACCCTGTGTAGAACTACTGCATTAATATAGGTAATTTATATACAGTTAACATTTTTGTTTAACAAATCCTCATTACTTTATAAAAATGTGTTTAGTAGTATTTTCTGAACATAAAAGAGAATGAAGTATTACATTCACAATTTTCAACAATGCTGAAAAATATTTCTGAATTCGGTTTGTCTGACGGCTTGTCTGAGTATCCGTGCAATGGATGGCGTAACTTGGATTCGTATGAAATTCATTGGAGTTTACAATGACATGATCTGTACCAAAAATGAATTCTGTATCATTTATATATTTTTGTTCAATGTTTATTATTTTTTTGGCTATGAAAGTTTTGCGTTTTAGTTTCTATTCTGTTTTATGAATACTAATATTTTCAGGATTTACATACAGTTGACCTTCAAGATTTCCAACATGGACGAGCTAACATTACAGGATTCAGACTTGTTCAGCCTTCAAGAACCACTGGTGTCTACGTCCCCAGAGAGTGGCTTTTAGGCGACATATACTATGGACGTTTAAATAAAAAGCTGCCTCCCGTGAAGGTAGGCTAAATGTAAGCTCTATTTTTTAAATGTTATTTACAAAAAGTTGATTTGAGATAAATACTTTTAATTTTTTATGCATGCAAAGTTTTGTTATTTTGTTAATTTATATATTTTCATACATCACATAAATAATTTTAATCTCCAGTTTAATTCCAATTTAAAACATTTAATAATTTAAACTCTGACAGACTTGAATGCATTTAAAAATTAAAATTTATATACAAAAGATAAAAATACGAAAAACATTTAAAAATACGAAGAGTAAGCGGTTCGCCAAGCTACTCGCAAGGCATCATCAATACAAATAAAACACCATTGCATAACAAACAATGGAAAAAATTAAGAACAGTTACAGTTAGTTTTTTTTTGTATATAAATTTTAATTTTTAAATGTATTCAAGTCTACCTTAGTTTATATTATTCAATCTTTCAATAGATTTTTTTTTAATTCAGACGTTAAATGAACGTGTATTATAAATTCATTCCAATTTATTTTTGTTTCAGTTTTCCCTTATTATAATTTTATTTTTTCTAACCGTAATTTGTTAAGGATAGCAATTGTATTTACAATAAAATACTTTTATATGGTTGATGTTTTTTGTTTTGATTAAATATTTATCTGTCCTTTATTATCTGTGCATCCTGCATGAATTTCATTTCCTAAAAAGGCTTTTTTGTAAAAATAATCTACAATATTTATTTTGTGGGTATTTTAATAATTCATTCTTCTTTGCAGCAGCGTCCTTTTTTTTCGGTGTGTGACAAATACATGTAACATATGCTTGAGTAAATTATCTGTATTTTCTCCGTAGTATTAAAAATCAATTATAATTTGCATTGCCTAAAAATAGCCGCTATGACAATAAAATCAAGTCTGCAAATCACGGTGTTCGTCCCGATATCCTACATTCAAGTCTAATTAATAATAATAATAATAATAATAATGATAAAATTGTAGTTTAACAAATTTCAAGACTATTTGGAAAATGATATTTTCAAAGACTTATAAAAAATTCTATATTTAAATTAATAATAATAATAATAAACATCATTTTTATGATGATCATAATGAGTATATTATAATGAGTGTATCATATATATATATATATATATATATATTTATGGTTGTTTTGCCAATCCCAAAACTTTTTTCTATCTCATACGTACATTTTAATATAAAAAAATAGTTACACATGTTAATGATTTAATAATTTTAATTTAATATCATATCAACTTTGATTTTCATTTTAAATTCCTGTTTCAGTCAATTAATCGGAGTAAAAACGAAATTCCGTCTCTGCACGAGCCGTTGGACTATAGAATGATAGGCAGACTTTTTTCAAATTCAGAGAGTCCCATACTTACTATACCCAAAAATAATCATACGCAAAAATTTTAGCTCAGTTCTATGCATAACTTCATACATTTTTTAAAGGTAAAATAATAAAAACGAAACAGACATCGTGATTATAGCGCCCCCTTACAGCGGATTTTTTTTTTCAAATTCAGGACGGACCTAGTAGCCATATCAAAACACTTGTACAAAAAAAATTCGTTCAATTCTATGCGGAAACTCATACACTTTTAAGTAGTACAATATTGAAAATAGCACAAAAATCGATATTGTAGCGCCGCGGCCGGTTGATTTTTTTCAAATTTAGGAAGGACCAACTAGCCATATCCATATACTTACACAAAAACTTTGGTTCAATTCCATGCATAACATCATAAAATTTTAGTCGGTACAATATTGAAAATGGCAAAAAAACCGCTATTGCTGCGACCCTTCCGGTGGAATATTTCAAATTTGAAGGAAGACCTCTTTTCCACAGCCAAAAACATTCACAAAAATTTGGTTCAATTCTATGCATATCCTCATACACTTTTTGATGGTAGAATGGCAAGCATAGAGACACAGACACACGGACAGACAGACATCTTGTAAAAACGTGTTTTTTGGTATCTCTGACCCTGAAAACTTGTAATCCCGTCGAAAAATATTTTGATTACAATACTTTCTTCTATTGAAAATAGAAGAAAGTATTATACAACAATTTTCCAAATAGTTAAAAACAACTACTTTTATTTAGAGTTAAAATTGCAAGAATCACGGCAATAGACGCTATTTCTATGAAATTTTGTGTCAGAGCTGCACCCGAAAGGTGCAAAAGAACATAACTTGACGTCGGGCGGATGAGACAAGATAGCAGAAAAATTAACAAAACATGATTTTCTCTTCTGAGCAACAGATCTCCAAAGCGGCAAGGAACGAAAGAAGAATGTGTGAGAGATACTTCCATTTGTAAATTGAGTAGCAGCAGACCATACACTGTTAAAACTAATGGTGACACATTGCACCTTTTAGGGGTGAAAGGCTTGTCTCACTGGTGACACCCCTAGAGGAGCTAAAATGGCACCCTTAACTAGGGTGAAAGGATAGCACCCCTAATCCAGGGTGTATCAGGGGGTGAAAGGATGGCACCTCAGGGGAGAATAATGACACCCCTTATCCAGAGTGTCCAAGAGGGTGAAACAATGGCATCTCGGGGAGAATAATGACACCCCTTATACAGGGTGCCCCAGGGGGTGAAAGGATGGCATCTCAGGGGGAGAATAATGGCATCCCTTATCCAAGGTGCCCCAAGGGGTGAAAGGATGGCACTTTAGGGGAGAATAAGGACACCCCTTATCCAGAGTGCCCAAGAGGGTGAAACAATGGCATCTCGGGGAGAATAATGACACCCCTTATACAGGGTGCCCCAGGGGGTGAAAGGATGGCATCTCAGGGGGAGAATAATGGCATCCCTTATCCAAGGTACCCCAAGGGGTGAAAGGATGGCACTTTAGGGGAGAATAAGGACACCTCTTATCCAGAGTGCCCAAGAGGGTGAAATGATGGCATCTCAGGGTAGAATAATGGCACCCTTTACCCAGGATGCCCCAGGGGGTGAAAGGATCGCACATCTAATTCAGAATGCCCTGTGGCACCCTACAAGTAAAATCATTCACAATCTATGGTCCACAGTGGCACCCTCTCCCCGCTTGTCTAGAAATTGTAATGGATTGAATCATGAAACACAAGTGTTCATCTCTTTTTAAATTGAATTCTGCCGAGAAAATTATCAGGATCAGTCTGAGTTTTTTTTTTCTTTTTGATTGATGGAATATATTTTTAAACTCATTAACTGGTGTCCAAAGAAAATTTAGCATATTTTTGTAACTATAAGAAGTATAATATGAAATAGTTATAGAAAGGCAAAGAAATCAAATTGAACTTTCATTTACGTGGAGAGTATTTTAAGAAAAATTCAAAATTTTATTTTTTATACAGTTCCTGCATTTCAAAATCTCTCTAATCACAAGTCATCACTGTCGCACTTTTAGTCATACCCAAAAGGTTTTGTTTGAATAAATCGAAAAATTCACACAACCACTAGACATACTTTCTACCTCCAAAAATCATAGAGGTATATTCATATATTGTGACTTTGTCATGAAATTTGAAGACTGATTTTCGATTTCATGTTTTGAATTTCTTGGTAAAATGAAATAAATCATTATTTTTGACTGTCTATAACATATTTTCGGATCAAACTTTCAGGATATGATTAAGAATGGGACAGTAACTATTTTTGCGATTGTGCATTTTTAGATACAGGAACAGTATAAAAATTTCATGTTTTTTTGTCCCCAAAATAAGAAAAAGTACAATTTGAATTATCTACCTACATATGAATATTTTTATAATTTCTCTTATAGTTTTAAAAATAATCTGTTACCATCTTTTTTTTAAAAACAGTATATTGCTTGACATGTATTTTCATTAATTATATACAGGGCAACTGAAAAATATGGGTGCACAGAAAAATGCTATATCCTGTAAAATAATAAAACAAAAATATAAGAAATAACAATATTTTAACAAATTGCTCACTGACTTGACATTTACTTTAACAAGTTTGAAAACGAAGGATCACAGAATTGAAAGTTCGCTGCAGATAATACTGATTTAAATCATTCTATGCCTTAATAATTTCGTATCACATACAATGTAAACTGGAGATTTTCTTGTTCTAATTTTTCTACAGAAGTTGGTTAAGATCCAATTGTTTGAAGGCAGTTAAATATCAATGTTGACGGGTGTTGAAGGTCATTGTTGATTTTGCTCCATGTGAAGGCCCCAATACTGCTGCAAGTTCAATTAAAATTATTTTGCTTTCATGAAGCCAAAACCTCGTCTTACTACATTTTAGTATTAAACTTAGTAACACTAATTAAAGGATTAATAAAAATTAAAGGTGTTTTTCCACTATGGGAAGTCTTCCCAAAACCATTAATCTTTTCAGAAAAAGTGCGATGAGTTATTTTTTCTTTTTGTATTGAACATATCAGTTGCTGATCATTTTGGCGGTTGTGCACTTTTCTGACGGTTAAGATTTTTATATAATAATAGAAAAAAATGCTACAAAATTTTAAAATAAGCATTTCTCAGATTTTAGTAGAGAAATATCAATGTCAAACAACGCACCCATACTTTTGAGCCACCCTGTATCTAATAAAAAATATAAAACACAAATTAGAGATGAATATGTAATAAATGCTGCAACTTTTAAATTAGTAAAAATATTTCATATCTTTAAAAAATTTCCAAAAAGTTCTCCATCAAGCTATGAAATGAACTATAGAAAATAAGATAATTTTATAGTTGTGGTAAAAATCACAGATGAAATTGAGCCAAAAAACCATTCTTGCATTATATGTAGTACTTACCTTTATACTGAACTTATGCAAATCCATATTTTATTGCATATATCCACACAGAGTGCAATTAAGAACTGTATGTAAGGTGGTAAAATAGTGCCTACAACTTTTTTTTCTATGTGCCAACTGCATTTCATATATTTTTTTTATTTCTTTGCACAATCATGTTAAAAATAATAATATTGCATTGCATTTTTAATTTTTATGTATTGAAGGCAAGTGGGGAGGAGACTTTATATATTAAACACTTTATCATACTAAAACAAAATAAAAACTGGCTTTCCATAAGTATGAAACCTGATTAAACTACAATATTTAAATTCTGGAAAAACTTATTCTTTTTATAAAACTAATATGCATACAAAACAGATAATCAAGCAAATATGTCCACAGAAAGTAAATATAAACTTTTAGATAAAACTAGCGATAAGCCAAATTGAAAAAAAAATACTGAGACCAACATCAGAAAATAAAAAGTTAGCAAATAAATGAATCTTTGGTTACCAATTAAGGTGCGGTATTTAAAACATTCCCAAATCACACATAAGTTTTTTTTTTTGTGTGTGTGTTTGTTTGAAGGAAGCAGAAAAAAAAAACTTCAAAAATATTCTTGATACAGTTTCTTATTTTAGGAACATAAGAATGAAGAAATATCTCATAATAAAAGATAATCTTGTTTATAGGGACGTAATCCCAAAGTCCAGTTTTATCAGTCATTGGTTAAAATGAAGTTAACTTAGAGGTTATTGACAGGTGCAAAAGAGTCTTAAGCAGGTGCTGCTGTCATGGTGCAGGTTGTATGTGGGGGGGGGGGGGGTACGCGAAAATACAAGTGAAAGCGTTTGTTAAAAATAAAAGTAAAATAAAGCTGGGCATCAAGTTTTGTCGACTAGGAATAATTCTTGTATAATTTAGTTGCATTTGACGACTAACGACCTGCTGATTTCTAACCCAGTGTCCACATCAAGACACTTTCTCTCAATTTATGTTTTGACTTATTGAATCTGAAATTTTAATCTACAGAGTAAATATAATGAAATGAATAAAACACTGAATAAAAAAATACTTTTACTTCAAATAATATTTTTATTGTAAACACAAGAATGTACTAAATATTATTAAACAAAGACTTTACACTGCGTGGAACTGATGCCACTGAGAAATTTTTGAACACATAAGTATCTAAAAATGATAAAAAATTAAGTTGGTTTTTGCTATAGCCAACGTCAAAAAGCCAAAATAATGTATACCACAAAGTAACTGCAGTTATAAAATTTTCAGTTTTTGTAATAAACTGTTTGTCTAAAAATAATTCATAATATGAGGAATTTAACACATTGCTTGAGTTGCGGTGGACAATCACAGGTTGAAGAACAGAAATTTCTGCACCTTCTTCATGATAAAGAGTCGGAAATTTTTCTCGCATCAAGCATGGTAATGTAAGTACTGTAAATGCAAGCTCACTATCTGAAATAATAATAACACTATAAGGAAAACGCACAAGACAGTCCATTTAAAATATATCATCAAAGCACAGCAAAAAAAAAGGTAGATGAACAAAAAAGAAAATTTAAAAAAAGAACAGATTTATTGTGTTTGCAGTGCTAAAAATTTAAATTCATGACTTTTTAACTCACAAGGCTATCAAAGCCTGACAGCTAATGTGCCCGCAAGTTCTGTATGTAACGCGATAACTCTTGATATAAATATCAGATTTGCTTCAAATTTTATATGTAGGTTCATTCTGATAAGGTTAGCTGGTTAGCTTTGGAGGTTCAATGGTTAGATATGAAGGGGGGTGGTAGCTAATCCCCTGCCCACTAACTTACAGTTGATTTCTTTTATTTTTGAAAAGGCATTATTCTTTGAAGTAAGAGTGTAATATACAGCTGTATATATAGCCTGTGAGTTCAATGCCATCAATTTAACTGGACACTTTTCTCTTTATTGCCTATTTTCAGACACCACGAGAAAATTGCATGGCCAACTGATGCGTGTCATACATATATTCTTTTTCTGTATTATCATTAAGAGTTACAAACTATTTACATTATTAACCATCTTTACAAAGCATATTTTGCAACAAGGTGTTTATTCCAGATTAGTTACGAATTTCCCTAACATGTCTAGGTTTTCCTTAGCAATAATAATAAAAATTCTAGGTATCGAGATTTTGTAACGTTATACACATTTTTTTTAAATTCTGAATTTGAGAGTGGAACTTTCACGACCCATTTTGAGGCATAAACTACTGATTTGTTATTTAATTTTTTGCCAAATTAACAAATTGTTGAATATTTTGCATGCTATACAGTTTGCAAACACACTTTTAACATCAGATTCTATCCATTTTGTCAAATCAGTGTGAAATTCTTTATCACATCAGTCACAGTTAATACAGATTGCTTTGACATTTTAATACTAATAATAAGTATTCAATAAATTAAGCTAATAAATGTTCAGTTTATAAACAAAGATAAGTAAGCAGACCTAATCAATCGAACACCATTCAGTAGAAAGTTTCCGTGAAGCTGAAACTGAAAATCTCTGTTACAAAGAAGGACTATGCAAAATGATATGCACGAGATGTTGAAACTTTTTACAGTACTAATGAGGAGCAAACTTTAATTTTCATGGTGCATCAATTTCAAATCCTTAGTTTATTAAGAAACATTTACATTTTTTTCTTGAAAGTTCAAAATTTTCTTACTTTTTCTTGGAATTTTGAAATTTTTCTGAAATTTTTGTAACAAACAATTGTATGAATTTATTCTGAATTCCCATATAAGAGCATACCAATATCTTAACTTTTAATGACTTCAGTGATTCCAAAAAAAATTATCCAATTATAAGAGAAACGCGAAACATGGATTGATATTTTTAGTTCCATATAAATAAAGAGTGAAAGTATAAGTTATTGATCACATAAAAAATTATATATATATATTTGTAATAGGAAATTCTGAAGAAAAAATAGTTCAACATAATTTTTTATTCAAGTATAAAGCAGTAAAATGTTTTAGCAATATTAAGAAATAATATTAAAATTAATAATCATATACGTTTTGAAAATTACTTAAAATTTACATTTAAATACTACCATAAAAAATATTAGAATGAGCTAATAAATATGTGACTTATAAGTGTAATCAATTATACAATAAGTATTAGCTTGTTATTTACTTAATCTGCTTTAAAAGTAATAATCCTACATAGAAAACAACTGTACAGGTTTACTTCACCAACATGCTTGTAAATAGGGGGAGGGGAGGAACATCTAGAAAAATAGAACAGTATTAAAAGCGAGTGATATTAATCCGCATTTTTACTTTGCATCTATAATTTAATTTTTTTTTTTAATGTTGGGTTCATTTTTTTTAAATAATGAGTTATATTTTTAATACAAATTTTATTACATACATTTAAAAAAAAAATTATTCCATTACCTGCTAATTGCATTTAAATAATCCTCAATATTCTTTTAGTCTCTTTTTCAAAAATAAATAGCAAAATTTATCCTTATTCTAATAATAACCGATCTAAAAACGAAAGCCAAATTAAATCAAAGATTTTTTTAAAAAATCATTCGATTGTAAACAGGATTTAAATTGGCTGATCAAGACCAAATAACTCGGTACCCCCTCACTTGATGAGGTTACTGACTAAAAACTAACTACACTCTGTTACCTTCTGTACATGCACATTCTGCCCCAGCTATTAGCAGCTGTGACAATCCTTTGTTTTTTGATTTTCTTTTTTGCACCAGTTGTGAGAGACTATCCTTTTTAATGGTTAGAAAATCTCTCAAATCAGCTTCATATATTTGTAGCCGTTTTGCTTCATTCAGTAGCTGAAAAAAAAGTGTGGTCAAATTTTTTAAACTGCTCGTAAAATGACTTGTGCTACAAAATAAATTTGCAGTTATTGTAATTGAATATACCTCATTAGTTTGTTGAAGTGGGGGGAAACATTTTAATGTTTCAGCCACGGAATGGGTTGTTATATACTGAGCTCGGTGGAAAAATGTCCGTTCCATTTTGTCTTTAATTAAATCCTCATTCGGTTTTCTTTTTTGGCACTCTTCTTGCAACACTTTAATGTGGATGGCAAGGGAAAACTCATCCTCCTCATAGTCACTTGATTGTGGAACCTGCGAGTAAGGGAAAATAACTCTGCACAACAAATGTAACATACCAATGAATGAAACATTATGTCGTTGTAAAACTTTTAAATGACTTTTGATGATGAAAAAAGTAGGGCAAAAATAACCAGTTCTGTTAGCACACAAAAGCTTTTAATTTAATAATTATTTATTGGCTAGCTGTAATAATATTTGCAATGCAGCTTATTATTAGTTCGATTACTCTGTGTCAGACAGAAACCATGTTTTATTGTTATTATTAGTGTGATTTAAAAAACAGTATTACATTCTTTACAATTCATATAATCTCACAACATATACCTTTTTTTCAATCCTATTTTTTGCTTAATAAAAGTAGAATTGTATAATTTTACACTACAGCCAGTTATTTATTGCATTAATAAAAACAGTCAATTACAATCAAATTAATATCTTTCTTTCGAACTGCTATCAATTTTTGAATTTATATGAAAAATAGTATTTAAATAAAATGTTGATTTGCAGTGCTAATTTAAAAAAAATAATTTAACCAGGGGAATTGAGAGAGAAATTGGATCCTTTAAAGGTCCCTTCAAAATTTATTTTCATTTCAAAACAGAAAGAATCCTTCACAAAAACAGTTTTACATATACAAGATATAAGTATGTTTTACATATATGTATCTTATTAAAATGTATAAACAAGAACCTGAATAAAAGGATCATTTCAAATGCACAAGATTATGATTAGATTTTTTTTTTTTTTACAAATGTAAAAAAAAAAAAAAAAATGTTTAGTTTCACAAAAACAGGACCTGGGAGCAAAGTGTTGACAAATTCCTCGTAACTCAAGTTAATAAAATAAATGTACCCTACTTGAAGACATAATGTTTCCTAATGAATAGCAAGCAAACTCAGAATTAAGCTATTGTTAAATACGTTAAGAAAATTAATATGTATATTTTTATTATTACATTTCAGTAAAAATTAAAAAGAAATTAAAAAAAAGAGGTATTTATTCAACTAAATAAAAAACAACAACAATAAAAATAAAAAACTATGAAAATCTCTAAAATTATTGCCCAAATTTTTATAATAAAACAATTACCTTCATACGTTTTACCGATATTAATGAGTCGTCAAGGCCATTGTCCAAATCAGATTGACTTTTGTTCCTTTTTCTCCCAAACTTTATTTTCATTTTTTCCAATTCATCAGCATTGCACAGTTCTGCATGTCTTGATCGATGTTTTTTAAATTTATCCCTAAGTCTTAGAACCCAGCTGTCCTGTAATATAATTCAGTGAAGATTAATTGTTGCTAAAATACTTTTTACATCAAACTTATTTCTTAAAATTCATAAATATTTACATGAGGTTTGGCATTAGCAAACTGCTTGTCCTTGAGAATTGGATATGTTTCAACCAATGTTCTAGATGTTTCTAGAAACATTCGGGGTGTTGGGTAGCTGTAAAAGATGATATTCTCAATGATACAATTCCTAAGTATTAATCATCATTATTTATTAAAAATATAAATAAATATAACACTAAAAATAGAGACAAAGACAAATAACAAATAAAGCTTGATAACAAATATGTCACCTACATATATATTTTTTTCCAGCTGTTGCAATTATCCACACTTGGTGGAGTTGTCATCATTCTAATTGCCACTGGCGAGTGGATTTTCTGACATTTTTGGTAGTCTTAAAAAACTCAGGTTTTGTTAAACTAAAATAACAGACACTTTGTTATATATAGGATATATAAAAAAATTATATATTTTTATGTCTTAGCCATATATTGCATCTCACACAATTGCCTCTGTAAACATGGCACCAAGTTCTATACTTAAGTGCTCAACTTTTCCTGTTGTAGACGTTTCTTAAGTTTATTTTTTTAAGAATGAAGGAATATCTAACAATTTAAAGAAATGTTAGTACAAAAATGCATTGCAGTAATGAATTATCTTTGTAGACATGTCAATTTTGAACTATACGTTGTATCTTGCTGGCTTGTAAAATAAATCCTTGGCTGGTAAGATCTGAAAAAAAATTTCCATCCCTGCTTATCGTAAAGCTATTACTATGTAAATCCAATTCTACCTCTAAATAATAAACACAATGTAACGATTCCGGAGCGAATCTATCACTCTTACCAGTCTCCGATAAGATGGAGCCACGTTCGGATTAATTTCGATTTGAAATGTGTATGAGAAAACTTTTCTACCTAC